>LR142564.1:0-10317 GCA_900659605.1 Tisbe holothuriae
CGTGGGCGGCGTACAAGGCTGCGTCGGAGAAGGGGGTCGTGCCAGCGGCACCAAAGGGGCCATCGGACACGACTGTTTAATATTCATTATTGAGTATTATATACCATATATCTGTAATTTTCATTACTTATGCATGCCATTGTATTGCAAGGTGTCGCGGTGATCTCCCAGTCTCCTCCAGTGCAGTTGAGTCCCCCGTATGATGGCGCAGGGTTGTCGCATGTGCGGCGTCGGAATTCGGTGCCGCCACCGCACACGATGGTGCACTCGGGGGTCCACGGGCTCCAATTACCATCAACTAATGGACATTAGTCATTTGAAGTATACAATACATTAACATTGCATTTAGTACCTGGTGGGCATGTTGTGCATCCAACGAGTGTTTCTGTCCCATTCCCAAGGCACTCTTTGTTCCCGCCAAACTTTGCCTTCGTGCAAACTCGTTGCCGTGTGCACACTGGAGTCGGATCCGGAGGCTGGCAGTTCAGATTCCAGCTGGTCCATTCAAGCCAAGTAGCATCTGTTTAAAAGTAATTCACATTAAAGCTTAACAGAGTTCTGTATATTATATATTACGTATTGGAGCGTCTTTACAAGCATATTGCTCCGGACATTGGACGGAATGAGTGCAGCATTCAACGGGAGAGCCTCTGTGAATAAATGATCCGACACAGGATCCGCTTGGGATGGAGCTGGAGCAACAGGCGCTGCCCTGAGCTGCTGATACAGGGTGGGCATCGGGACAAGGGATTCCACTGACACCTGTAAGGAATAAATGGAATTTGATGACAAATGACAAATTTCAAGACAGTCTCAAAAAGGCAAGTCCCTAAAAGTAAGTTACATACCAAGCTTCACTTTGAATTCTGGTCCCTTCGTTGTCCCAATTAGCTGCACGTTGTACCTTGGTTCAGCAATGGCAAAGCTTCTGACACAGATAAATATCATCAGAACAGAAGAAAGCATATTGTTTAAAGAATTTAATCTGTAAATTCGAATTGTTGTTTCTTAGTCATTTGACAATATTAAATAATGCGGGTTTAAATTATTTTCCCTGGTCTAGGAAATGTCCAGAATCTATAACATACACTTAATCGGTTCTCACGTCTAGTTAATCCTGGTGAGAAACTTTAAATAAAGTAATAATGTAAAAGTAAACGACCTGGTCATCATTTGTCGTCTGCAAACTTGTCGTCTTGACATTTTTTCCATAAAAGTCGTCTGAAATATAATGCTAAAAAGTCGTCTAAACTAGGTTCCTCTAAAGTCGTCTGAAATAGATTCCACAAAAGTCTTACAACATAGATTCCACTAGACTCCACAAGATTCCACTAATGTTTTCAACTTCATAATCATTAAAAGTAATTTATAATTATTACAACTTTAGCGGATTTAAGAAAGTTCACTTTAAATTGGCATCGTAATTTTATGCTACTTTAATAGTTTTTAATATGAATTTATATACAGGACTCGACGGTTACGTTAAACTTGGAAGGGTGGCATTGATACATGACGAATCGGGGATGAGAATAGGTTAGGAATAGGCTTGCAAAATTTAAAGATAGGAAATTTTCAGAACTGAAAGGTTATTGTCACACAAACTCTTCCTTTCCTCTATTCTTTTCCCATGAGAGTTGTTAAACACTGTGGCTTTTTAATAAGTATACTTATTAAAAAGCCACCGTTCCTCTTGTATTTTAATAGGTTTACATCTTGCAAAGTACTCCCTTTCTAAAAAAATAATTCTCTAGACAATAACAAGCCCGTTATTATTATCATTCAATTCTGACAGTGAACTGGTGTAGATTATTTCTGACAGAGTGACATAGCCCAGCCAAAAAAAATCGGCTGAATGATTGCTTACTAAGCCAAAATTAAGCCAAAGTTATTAATAACTTTAGCTTAACTTTGGCTTAGGAAGCAATCATTCAGCCGATTTTTTTGGCTGGGTAGCTTTGAACCCATATGTTAAACATGTGAGTTGGCTTCTAGCCGAGAGTCATCCTGCATTTGAAGAGTTTTACTCACTCTGGTCGCCCAAAAATGGCGCGGAAAACCGGTTAGTGATAAAACTGGCTTGGCTTCATCTGTACACATGCTTTGAGAGTGAAGTAGAAGCAGTGAAATGTACTTTTCTCGCTTTGCATGTAATCTTTGCCATTAAAATATGCAGTATTCATAAGTTAAAATAACGGTATCCGCGTAATTCGTATTATTGACGTGTCCATATATATTATACTATATCAACTGACTCCTCAATTTTACATTTAGATTATGTTGTACAGTTAATAATTTAAATTATAATCTAAGAGCTAGATATTTTCTTTCCAATCACTTGGACTCTGGGAAATCCCAGAAATATTTACTGCTGTTTCAACATTTTTCAGTGGATAATCATTGTACTGTTGTACATCCCCCAAACTTCCCCTCCTCTCAAATGCACCCTCAATGTCGACTCCAAAAAGACGCTTGCATTGAACTTCCACAAAGGAAGAAAACCTTGTCTCCAAGCCGAACTCCACATGATACAACATGGACGCCCTCATCTTGTTCAGCAACGCGGTGCTTCACCGAGTTCAATGTACACACTCGGCCATATGTGCTGCATACAGAGCTCTCAGCTCTGCCTGAAGAAAAAGAGAGCCTGCTTTGCTGGCTGGAGATGCCTCAGGTTGCTTCTCTGCTCTCAGCTCTGGCTGCGGCCATTTTCCTTCTTTTCTCTGATGCGTTTTCGTTCCGTTTCGACTGAGGCGGCGCGGAGACGCGGTTGAGGTGGCGTCGCAGCCAGGGACGACACGATACTGAAATTGAGCCCAAAATACAATCTATTCATCTTGTAAACGGCGTTAAAGTCCCATATTTTTCAATAAGAATATATTATTCATTTATTATGAGTTATAATTTTATTACATAAAATTGATCGAATTATAACCGAAACACAAGAGTTTACACGTAAATAGTACTACTTTCATTAATAATTTGGCCGTGGCATCTGCGAATCTCTCGTCGTCCCTGCTTCCCCTTCTTTCTCTTCCCACTTGTTGCCTTCTCTGCTGAGTCTTCTGTCGATTTCCATCCGTGGCCGCGTCAACTTCGTCAACTTGGTCCACTTCATCGAGAGCACTTCCCACGTTTTGAGACTTTGGCAGCTTCCACCTCGGCTCCAACATGCCGTTCGGCAAGAAGAAGGGGAAGGCGGGTAAGGTCATCAACTAATTAACGCATTAGGACGCTAATGAGGGCCTGGGTGATTAGAGCAGCCCGTATAGGTGGAAAAAGACTTTGACCGCAAAATGACCTCTGAAGGGCGTAAAGGGCGAATGTTTCAATGTAATTAGGTTTGCCGAGTTTAATGACGTGCATATTCTGGGTTGTCACTTCCGCTAATGACTGTTAAGTACCCTAATTAGCGCTTGTTTAAGTGTCGTCCTTTGTTTCACCTTGGACTCATTATGACATTCTTGTTCGGGTTAGGATGCTAATTACCCCTTATAACGAACTAGGAGCCACATAATGACCCTTATTCAGCCTAATTATTCCTTAATGACCCTTTAATTACGGAATATTTCCACTGTGTTCTCACCCAACCTCTCAATTATTTCCAGAGATGGACAATCTCAAGCAGGAGCTCGAGCTTGATGTCCACAAAGTGCCGCTTGACGAGCTCTACAAGAGATTCTCCACCAACCCAGAGACAGGTAATTACCCTAAATCTTAATCTAAATACAGCCTAATTAAGTAATTATACTTTATTTGCAGGTCTGACAAAGAAGGGCGCCGATGAGGCTTTCGCCAAGTACGGCCCCAACGCCCTGACCCCTCCTCCGACCACCCCGGAGTGGGTCAAGTTCTGTCAGAACCTCTTCGGAGGATTCGCGCTCCTCCTCTGGTTCGGAGCCATCCTCTGCTTCATCGCATACTCGATCCAGGTAATTAGGACATTTTATGCAATAGTTAATGACCTCAAGTACCAATTTTCATTTTCCAGGCGTCTGCGTACGAGGAGCCCCCAGATGATAACCTCTACCTCGGAATCGTGCTCACCACTGTGGTCATCGTGACCGGAATCTTCTCGTACTACCAGGAGTCAAAGTCATCAAAGATCATGGAATCGTTCAAGGTAACTTTTAACATCACTAATAATTAATATTAACTCTTGCGAGAACTATTGCTATTTAAGCTTGTAATATTTAGTTATGCACTGTTACGGATTGTAGATTGTAGCCGTGCGTTTTTGGACATTATTCATGTTTTATGTGTTCTTAATGCTGACTTCTCCAATATCGGTAACGTAGCTTTAAGCCCATTGCATATGTAGTTTTATTTTCAAGTTCAAAACCGTTTTCCAATGTTTTATGCAACATATCTCGACATGTTTGAAAATTAAGCCGCAAAAATCTGGTTGCGAGGAAATAACGGTTCAAAATCAGCTTTAAAAGAATGAAACGACATCATATAATGTACTGCATGAAACGATGTTGAGTTATGTTTTAAGTTCACCGTTACGTTTATATCGTGTTATAGTAGGGTATTGGTAGTAATCCTATAGTAAACCCCAGAACGTCTTAATCCAAAGCTAATCCGTTGTTTCTTGCTTCCAGAACCTCGTGCCCCAGTACGCCCTGTGCCTGCGCGACGGCGAGAAGGTCACCCTCAAGGCCAACGAGCTCACCATCGGAGACATCATTGAAGTCAAATTTGGTGACAGAGTGCCGGCGGACATTCGGGTTATTGAGTCCAGAGGATTCAAGGTAAGATGAGCTTTAAATATATTCTTTTAACAGTTAATTAAATTAACGTACTCTTTATAGGTCGACAACTCTTCCCTGACCGGAGAGTCCGAGCCCCAGTCCCGTAACAACGAGTTCACCCACGAGAACCCCCTTGAGACCAAGAACCTCGCCTTCTTCTCCACCAACGCCGTGGAGGGCACCGCCAAGGGCATGGTCGTCAACATTGGAGACAACACCGTCATGGGCCGCATTGCCGGACTCGCCTCTGGACTCGAGACCGGAGACACGCCCATCGCCAAGGAGATCCACCATTTCATCCACCTGATCACTGCCGTCGCTGTCTTCCTCGGAGTCACGTTCTTCATCATCGCCTTCATCCTGGGATACCACTGGCTCGATGCCGTCATCTTCCTGATTGGTATCATCGTGGCTAACGTGCCCGAGGGTCTGCTGGCTACTGTCACCGTGTGCCTGACGCTCACCGCCAAGAGGATGGCCTCCAAGAACTGCCTGGTCAAGAACCTCGAGGCCGTCGAGACCCTCGGCTCCACCTCTTGCATCTGCTCCGACAAGACTGGCACGCTCACCCAGAACCGCATGACTGTCGCCCACATGTGGATTGACAACCAGATCGTGGAGACGGACACGTCCGAGGACCAGAGTGGAACGTCCAACTACAAGACCATGCCCGGATGGAAGGCCCTGGAGAAGATCGGTGTCCTCTGTAACCGTGCCGAGTTCAAGCCTGGCCAGTCCGGAACGTCCATCCTCAAGCGCGAGGTGAACGGAGATGCTTCCGAGGCCGCTATCCTCAAGTGCACTGAGCTGTCCACTGGTGACGCCATGGGCTACCGCAGCAGGAACAAGAAGGTGTGCGAGATCCCCTTCAACTCGACCAACAAGTACCAGGTGTCCATCCATGAGCAGGAGGGCAAGAGCGGCTACCTTCTGGTCATGAAGGGCGCCCCTGAGAGGATCCTCGACCGCTGCAGCTCCATCCTTCTCAACGGAGAGGAGGTCGAGCTCACCCAGGAGTGGAAGGACAGCTTCAACAAGGCTTACATGGACCTTGGAGGACTCGGAGAGCGTGTGCTTGGCTTCTGCGACTTTGAGCTGAACCCCAACGACTTCCCCACTGGATACCCCTTCAACCCCGATGACGCCAACTTCCCTCTCGATGGACTCCGTTTCGTCGGCCTCATGTCCATGATTGACCCTCCCCGTGCTGCCGTCCCTGACGCCGTGTCCAAGTGCCGCTCTGCCGGTATCAAGGTCATCATGGTGACCGGTGACCATCCCATCACTGCCAAGGCCATTGCCAAGTCTGTCGGCATCATCTCCGACGGCAACGAGACTGTTGAGGATATTGCTGAGCGCACTGGCAAGCCCGTGAGCGAGGTCAACCCCAGGGAGGCTAGGGCCTGTGTCGTGCACGGAGGAGAGTTGAAGGACATCCAGGAATCTCACCTGGACGAGATCCTCATGTACCACACGGAGATTGTGTTCGCCAGGACGTCCCCTCAGCAGAAGCTCATCATTGTGGAGGGTTGCCAGCGCATGGGAGCCATTGTGGCTGTGACTGGTGATGGAGTCAACGATTCCCCTGCCCTGAAGAAGGCCGATATTGGTGTTGCCATGGGTATCGCCGGATCTGATGTGTCCAAGCAGGCTGCTGACATGATCCTTCTGGACGACAACTTTGCCTCAATTGTTACCGGCGTTGAGGAGGGCCGTCTCATCTTTGACAACTTGAAGAAGTCCATCGCCTACACCCTGACCTCCAACATCCCCGAGATCTCCCCCTTCCTGTTCTTCATCCTGGCTGATGTGCCCCTGCCCCTTGGAACTGTCACCATTCTCTGCATTGATCTGGGAACTGACATGGTGCCCGCCATCTCCATGGCCTACGAGGAAGCAGAGTCCGACATCATGAAGCGTCAACCAAGGAACCCCTTCACGGACAAGCTGGTGAATGAACGTCTGATCTCCATGGCCTATGGTCAGATTGGTATGATCCAGGCCTCTGCTGGATTCTTTGTGTACTTTGTCATCATGGCCGACAATGGATTCCTGCCCGCCCAACTGTTTGGCCTCCGTAAGGCATGGGACTCTCAGGCTATCAACGACGTGGAGGACTCTTACGGCCAGGAGTGGACGTACAGGGACAGGAAGATTCTCGAGTTCACTTGCCACTCTGCCTTCTTTGTCTCCATTGTCATCGTGCAGTGGGCTGATCTCATCATCTGCAAGACCAGGCGTAACTCTGTCTTCCAGCAGGGCATGAAGAACATGTTCCTCAACTTTGGCCTGTGCTTCGAGACCGCACTGGCTGCCTTCCTCTGCTACACCCCCGGCATGGACAAGGGTCTGCGTATGTACCCTCTGTACTTTGTCTGGTGGCTGCCTGCCCTGCCCTTCTCCCTGCTCATCTTCGTCTACGACGAGTGCAGGAAGACGCTGCTGCGGAAGCTGCCCAAGGGAAGCTGGGTGGAGAGGGAGACCTACTACTAAGCGCCCCTGCTTCATTGAAGAGAATTATAAGGATAATATGATGAATCTTGCCCAGAGTCTTAAGGGATGTAAGAACCACTTGATGCGAATCAATGTGGCATTCTAGATAAAAGTCTTTGAGGCCTTTTGTATTTTTGTATAAAATCTCATTTACGAATCGCCTAAAAAGAAATTTTTAAAGAAGCAAAATCTTATACCATCGACTGTTGGCAGAGTAGGAACGAAGAAGAAAGAGATGGATAAAAAAAAGTCGTTTAAAAATTATTTAAGATCTGAAATCTGTAAACGGTGCTGTGAAAACATATTTTTATAACAAGAGAGTTTGCCTTATCAAGCCTAATGTCATAGGTTTTGGATTTTATGTCTTTGAATCTCTCTCAAGGTAATGAGTAAATAAGTGTTTTATAGATTTATATATTTGTCATAAAAAGTTAAAATCGAAAAAAAAAGAATTTGCATTTAAATGGACACGTTTGTTCTGATCTTGTGTGAAAATATATATTGAAATATAAATTTGCGCTTTTGTAAGAGCGAACAACAGCTAGTGTAATTTATCTATGACTCCTTCAAAAATAGACGAGTACTCTTCCTTGCTGTCACTTTGGATGGTTATCTGGCTTTATATATTTTTTTTAAACCGTGTGTGCAAAGGGATAAAATCGTCTTGATTATCAATTTGTCGTCCTCTAATTTACACTTGTTTACGTAACGTTACTCTAATTGGCCGCCATTAGGAGGCTGTCACAATTGGCAATTAATTAACGAGGCAGTAGCTAAATAAAATGCATGCTTTTCAGTCTTAACTAATTGCACTTGTGGCCGGTGAAGTGGTGGTACAAGAGCTTAATTAACTTGGGACACTTTAACCATATATGAACTAAATTGACCAAATAGAGACTTTGATATCACTGAACGCAAGCTTGATTGTGCAGTTTACGTGATTGGTTTAATTTTAAATTATCGTCTTTAAAAGTCCTGAATAATATTTTACAGAACAAGATTAACACTACTCCTGTTTAGAAAGGCTTACTGCACACAAACCACTTTTATCTAAATCTGGATCCTATGCACATTTCAAGCTTATGATAGCATAAATAACCAAGAGATTTGTATCCGCCTAGGAATAAATTCCCGTAAACACAATATTTGCACCAAGCCCGTGTATATTCTTAGGTAAACATGGAAGGAAAGCTTTTAAGTGTTTCCGAACAAGAACTTTTACACGAAATTTTGGCATTTTGCCATTGATTATAATTTATAAGCCATATTCTATTTAGTAGAAAATTGGTAACCAAAAGGTGCAAAATGTGTTCAGCGTTAGCTGCAGCTGGCCTTGGATACGAAAACTATTATAAAGACATGGAAAAGTTATTTTCTTTTAAATATGTTTGCCACCAAATTATTCAAGCATAACATTATGCTAAATGGCAGAATATTCCTGTGTGTGAGTATCATTCAAAGAAAGGAGATTATGATTAAATATCATGTTACTGTAGTATTAACTGATAAGTGTACTATTTTATAAAGCATTCCTCAATTATGATGCTAAGTAAAACAAGGAATTTCAATGCCCCTCATATTATTGACCATACTGTTTCTTTAATCCTATTTTGAAGTATAGGCTTCTAGTTCTATCAACCATTATTAAGATATTATCCAATAATAACTATGGGAACAAACTTTGGCGATTCATTTTCCAAACTAAAACTTCCATTGTTAAAAACCAGGGGATTTTTCACTGGGAGGAAGGGGATCAAAAATGTCTTTTTGAGCACCAAAATAAGGAACTAAAGCTTTTTATATTTGCTCAGCGATATTTTATTAATAAAGTTTTTCCACATTCAGTTATATATAAAAATCCCACTTGCTTGAAATATATTTCTTATTTTGTCACATCAAACTTATTATATTCATACTTAAAGCATCTATTATCATATATTGGCTCCAATTTTTGTTTCTATTGGCATAATTCCATTAAATATTTCACATTAAACTGGTTTACATTTTACATAAATAAAACTAACTTGTACAATAATATTTACAAACAAAAATCTTTTACTGTATGAATCTGTTCCAATATTGGCTTTTATTGTATAAAATGTTTTACATGGAAAGCATTTTTGCTCATGTTCGGGTTTTCCTTTACAACGTTGAGAGTCTTTGTTGTTCTTTTGCTGCTTTAATTTGGGGAAGATAAAACATCTTTATTTTGTTAATTATCCATTGTATATGTCCTTGGTTGTAACAGTGGTAACGATTCAGTATTAATTAATTTTGGCCCTTCCAATGTGGATTAAAATATTATATATTCTAGAATACATATCATATTCTTCTTCAAGTCCTTTTTATCAAAAGCGATTTTGTTAATTATGAATACAACATTTTATCCAAGTTTTCTTTCTTTGGACTTGAATTTAATGTTCAGATCCAGGTACCCGCACGTTCAGTTCCTTTTAAAACACAAGTAACATTCTCAAGTTTTCATGACATCACACACGTACTAGCATAACTGCCATTGAATAGGACAAATTCGGTCGATAGGCTCAGTATTACGACCCGAATAGCTAATTCTGGCAATTAGAAACCCTTTCGGCTTAATGTATTCGACTCTTTCTCAATATGCATGACATGACAACCAGTTTGGAAGTACTTTAGATGAATATTTATGTCCAGCTTGTTTCAAGTTACTCATTCAAAAACAAGGGAATACTCACTTAATTACTTTTTATTATAAAATGTCGAGAATTTCGCCGTTTGTCTTGTATGTTGTCATTTCCTTGCTCTCTCCAGTACATTAAAGTATAAACCTTGCGACATGTAATAAAAATGCGTGCAATAATATCAACAATTCACTTGCCAGATACTTCTCTGTATAACGGCAACGTAAGCTTAAAGGGTATTTTACAAATCAGTAACTCCCCGAACCTCCGATGTCGGCTTCCCCCCGATTAGAATAGTCACTGCGGTGTCCGTCTTCTTCGTCCTCCCTTGCGCCTCTTCCTCATCTTCCTCCTCCTCTTCTTCCTCGCCCCGCAGCTGAGCCCGGGATTCGGGGTCTGACACGGTGGCCGCC
>LR142565.1:0-10322 GCA_900659605.1 Tisbe holothuriae
GAAAGATGACCTCCCACACCAAGGACGCAGACGCGGCCATGCACCAGGACGCCCAGTCCCCACCGGAGCAGCCGCAGACACCAGGCCAGGCGACACAGCCAGCCGCGGAGCAGGTGACACAGCCTGCGCAGAGCGCTGGAACAGCCTCTGACGATAACGCCGCCGCCACAGGCGCTACCACTGCTGGCACAAGCAGTCCTACCTCGGCCGCCGCTACAGGCCCAGCAGAGGATGAGCAGCCCACCGTCGACACAGGCGGCGACAGCCAAGCCAACACCAATACCCCGGGGTACGCAGACTCCTCCAACGCCGGCGGCGCTGCCGCGGGCGATCATCACGTGGGAGACTCCGACGCCGTCGGCGCTGCTGCGGACGGACGTCCGACACCACACGGCGCAGAACATCAAGGAGCACCACCCAAGAAGAAGGGCAAGCGAGACCCAACGCTGCACCAACCATTGACCACGAGGAGCAGGGCGAGGGCAGCATCGGTAGCCCACACTCCGAGGGACCGTTCACCGAACCCACTCAGCGAAGAGATCATGGCAGCGCTGCGGGCAGGTGGCGGAGCCGGAGGGATGGCGCAAGCTCTGCAGGAGAGGATCTCCAAGCTGGAAGAAGATAACCATTATTATAAAGTATCGAAACAACAGACAGAGGAATTGTATCTTAAGCAGCAGGAGCGACTGCTCAACCTACAAAAGGACAAAAAGAACCTTGCGGCGAGGCTGCAGGCGTGCGTCAAGTCTTCAGACTCAGACCGGTACGACACCACGGAGCTGGAAAATAAAATTGCTTCCCTCACCAGCAGATTGGTCGACATGGAACGGGTGCAGGCGATGGCAGAGAAGGAGGCTATCAACAATAGAATGCAGCTCGCGTCCGCGGAGATGGAGCGGGACTCCGCCGTTAATGCCCAGACGCGACTGCGCCAACAGAGGCAAGATCTCAAGAACGAGGCAGCGCAAGCGCAGCAGCACCTAGACGACTTCACCGCTCAGACGGAAGGGGAACTAGCGCAGAAAAACGCCACTATCAAGGCGCTCAAGGGCAGGCTGGCGGCGGCAGAAGCTGTCCCACATCAGCTTCCTCAAGACGACAACGACCAAGCTAGGCATGCAGCACAGCTGCAAGCACTAAGGCAAAGCCTGGACGAGGAGACGGCCCAAGTGGCGCGGCTTGAGGGGGAACTTAGCAGCTCACAGGAAGCGCGGGCTGCGCTAAACATCAAGGTGGCTACAATCAACCAAGACATGGCAGCACAGGAGGAGTCAGCAACGGCAGCATACAATAAGCTACTAGCGGACTACACCGCCACTAAAGACGAGCTCACCGCCACAGAGGCGGCCATGGACACGTTGCGAGCTGGAACAGACAACGACCTAGCAACATTGACGAAGCAGCTTCAGCAAGCGCAAGATGACCTCAAGCAAGCACAAAAGGCTGCAACGAAAGCACTCGTGCAGCAGGACGTGCTCACTAAGCAGCTGCAGGACCTGAACGCGGAATATAAAGTCAAGGAGACCACGGTCACAAATCTTATCCAGGGGCAGACGGATGCTTTCGACACGTTCAACCAAGCTACCAAGGCACAAGAGGACGAGATAGAACAACTAAAGCAAGCATTGCAGACGGCGGTTTCGGACTCGTCACGTATTCAGGCGAGGCTCACTATGGCCGAACAGCAGCTTAAGCAGGAGGAGTCCCTTCGCAAGGCAGCAAATGATGAAGTAACAACGCTGCGGCAACAAGCTACCGCAGATAAGACTACTATACTGCACCTCCAAGCCACTTCAAGGACAACGCCCGCTGCAGTGCAGCAGGCGATCGAAAAGCAGACAATCCCGGATAAGCATATGCCAGAAATATGCGTCACGCCACCAACATACCAACTCCCGCCGTGTGACGACCCGCAACTCCAAGACATGACAAGACAGGTTAGAGCCATGCACGCGCTCATAGCGGACACGGACATCTCCAAGCAGAAAGCGGCGGCTTACACGGCCAGGCTTATGCAAATATTGCGGGAAGCGGAGTCAGCATCAACCCACAGGGCAGATCGACAGGACAGACTCGGCAGGGCGAGGATGGCGTCGGCCATGCGGGCAGACGCGCGCAGAATCATCAAGGACATCAGGGCTCTGCTGGCCAGACTGAGGACTGCGGACAGCGACACGGCACAGGACGCTCCCCCGATGTCCACGGCGACCTCGCCTATGCCGCAGCTTGACGGCAACACAGGAACTCCTCGGAGAAGGTCGAGAAGCTTGTCGCCACTGACAAGGTCCAACGACGGATTTTACGCTAAGCTACCAGCACCATGGGACGTCCCGCCAGGGGAGGATCAAGGCCTCACCACGGCGGAAATCGCCAAGCTTGTGCCCAATAAAACCATCCAGCCCTTCGACGGAAAAACCTCCAATTATTACATCTTTGAGGCATCCTTCATGATAGTCCACAGGTCTAGGCTGCCAATCCCGGCTAAGTACTTGGCGCTGGCACAATGCCTCAAGGCCATCCCGCAGCTGTCCCGAAACTTGCTACCGGGGGAGCAGGGTTACGCCATTCTCATCGAGCGCCTAGTCGAACGACACGGGGGCGTGGAGCGAATGATGGGTCACTACTACGGGCTCATCTCTAAGGTCAAGTCCGTGCAGTCAGCGCTGCCGGAGCTACAGGACTTCTGCGACCTCATCGAATCATACCAGGCGGCAATCCCAGACCACAGAGCGGACGAGAAGGAATCCCACGCAATGGCGGTTACGCTCTATGATAAGCTCGACCAAGATTTGGCTACCAAGTACAGCGAACACTGCGTCGACCAAGGTTACCACACGGACTTCAAGGTGGGCCAGTTGCTCACATGGCTGAGGGACTACCCGCTAGCAGTGCTGCGACGACAAAAGCAAAGACAGGATGACGCGGATGAGGAGGTGTTTGCGACATACGCGGCGGCCACCACAGCAACATCCAGGCAGACCCAATCGAGTTCCAGGGGACGTCAGCAAAAGCAACAGGGCCAGCCACCAACAACAAGGCAAACGGCAGCGGCAACGCCGCAGCCGAACACAACACAGCAGGTCAACAGGAACAAACCATTGCAGCTGAGGCCAGCGGGAAAGAAGTGTCCATTGTGCCAGGCGGCGGGACACCCATTGGCGGCATGCCAAGATTACATAAAGGGAGACCTAGCCTTCAGGAAGCAGACACTCCTCAACCATGGCAGGTGCTTTGTGTGTTCAGGATTCGGCCATCTAGCGAAAGACTGCCTCAGCAAGGGCTGCAACAAGTGCCAGGCACGTCATCACACAACGCTGCACCCGCCAGAGGCGCAGGAATCGGCGCACGATAAGTCGTCCCACCACCCGGACGGTGCAATGCTGGCCGCAGCTGCGGCAGCTCCACCAGCAGATCGACTACAACAGCAGCACGACGAGGAGGTGGTAGTTATACAGCCAAACGAGGCGTATGCGTCTTGCCACGTGGCCAGGATGGCGGCGGCACCACCAACAGACCTACATCAACCACAGCCAACATCGGTGGCACTAGGCGCAGAGGAAAACCTATTCTCACTTGGTTTCGCCGTCACCATGATAGCTGACCCGACTACGGGAAAGGACATGCCATGCCCGACATTACTGGACATGGGTTCTAATGTCACACTACTCAAGGGATCCTCCGGCGACTCCATCGGGCTCAAGGGGCCCACCAGGGACATCACCGTCCAAGGTTTTGGAGGAACCTCGACAACGGTTAAAGCAAAAAGATGCAAAATAAAACTCTCTAGTAGGAACGGGGCTTTCTCCACCAACTTCGATATCGACTGCATCCCAAACCCAGTAGGGCACCTACCAGCGGTCGACTGGAGTCGCATCGCCCATCACTGGCCACATCTCAAAGATCTCTACTTCAACCAAATGCCGAAAGACAGACAGGTCACTCTGGTCATTGGAACGGATCACGCGTACTTCCACAGATCGCTACAGGAGAAAATGGGCCCCAGAGCGGGAGACCCCGTAGCGCGCCTCACACCGCTGGGATGGGTGGCGTTCGGCCGCATGCTGCCACCAACCATCGAGAACCCGTCAAGGATGCTCCACAACGTGGCGCTCAAAGCTTCCATCGACGACGTCGCCTCCTGCATGGACCGGCCATTGCTGCTGAATGCAGGAGACCGCAAGGCTGCGAAGGATCTCATGACTAAAAGCATTCGATTACCCTCGGGCCACGTCGCCGCACCAGTGCTGTGGAAGGGACGAGCAAGACCAAACGATAACCTCGCACAAGCCACGGCAGAATGGCAAAAGACCCAGGCACGCATGGAAACAGTGCCAGGCCAGAGGGACGAGTACCACAGGGAGATGACCAAACTCTTTGACAAAGGGTACCTGCGTGAACTGCCCGACACCGACACCACTACGGGGTTTTATATCCCGCATTTTCCTGTAGTGCGTGAGGATAAGCAGACCACAAAAACAAGGATTGTGCTCAACGGAAAGGCAAAGTTCGACGGAAAGTGTCTCAACGATTACGTCCAGCCCGGAGCCAAAGTGTTTAACCACATCCTGGAGGTGCTCAACAGATTCCGTCAGCACAAGCACGCGGGGCTCGTCGATGTGCAGGAAATGTTTTGGCAAGTGAAGCTCTTCCCGGAAGACGCACGGTATCACCGCATCGTCTACACGCCTCCAGGAGAATCAAAACCACGAAGGTACGAGTACACGGGTCACCCTTTCGGAAGCTCGGGGAGCCCGGGCACAGCATGCACGACTGTCAAAGCAGAGGCGTGGAACTCGCTAGAACAACTACCGTTGGCAGCCGAGGCAACCCTAGACAATTCTGTCGTCGACGACATCATGTACGGGGCAGATTCAATACAAGAAATGCAGGACGCAGCAAAACAACTGGTCCAATTATTCGGAAAGATGAACATGAACCTACACAAATGGGCCGCCTCAACGCCCGCGGCAGTGCCGCCGGGGGTCGTGCTTGCGCAAGAGATCCCGCTGAAGTGCTTTCCAACTGAAGACCTCGAGGCAGACTACAAGACGCTGGGCCTGTATTGGTCAACAAAGTCGGATGAGTTCACCTTCTACTACAGCCCAACGCCGAAAGAGACGTACACCATTCGGGACCTCATCAGCATCTACAGCGGCCTGTTCGACCCCTTGGGGATGGTCGCGCCCTTCGTAATCGTGGCCAGGATGATATACAGAGACATCTGTAGGGAGCAGCGGGCACTGGAGCTGCCGCCACTCCCACTGGACACAAAGCTCACGACAACGCACGCAGCCAGGCTGCGGGCGTGGATGGACCAGCTCCATATGCTACCAAGAGTACGCGTGCCGAGGCACGTGGGCCGCAAACAGGCGGAAATGCTCCACCTGTTTTCAGACGCATCGTTCGAAGGGATGGGAGCGGTCGCATACCTGGCGGGCGGAGAAGGAATACGGTTCGTGAGCTCGGTTAGCAAAGTGGTCAAAGACTCCAGCCAGTCAATCAACAGGCTGGAGCTGCAGGCGGCAGTCATGGCCGTGGAGCTGGCACAGCAGCTCTGGAGAGCCTGGAAATGGGAGCCGGGGCAGACAAGGTTCTGGGTCGACTCTAAGTCAGCACTTCACTGGATACGCAACCCGCACAGGGATGTGGACAGGTTCTGCTCACGTCGCTCCTACCTCATCAGAGAGGGATCCGACCCGCACTGGTGGATGCATGTGGAAACTACAAGAAACCCTGCGGATCTTGTCTCCAGGGGCGTCACAATGGAAACACTCTTAGACAGCCAGCTATGGTGGGAAGGACCAAATTTCCTGACGGAATGGGGCGACGAGCCAAAGCAGGAAGTCATCGCTATGCCGCATATACCCTTAGACGGGGAGAACGAGTTCAGGCGGCTCATCGGGATCTACCATGGCAGGCAAGCGAACAGCCCCACCGACATGTGGAGAAACATCTCCCAGTGGGGTCGCCTCGTAGCGGTGGCGAGGAAGATCATGTCCTGGAAGGACAAGGATTGCGATCCGACAAAAGTTACGGCAGCTGTGTGGGCAGGAGCCCAGTACGCACAGCACGAGGCAGAGGTCAGTCTCATAAGACAAGGTCTGCCCCTCCCAATGAAGCACCCATGGAACCAGTTCAACTACGATTGCTGTCAGGGGGCGGTCGTGTTCCAGGGGAGAGCATCAACCACATGGCTGTGGCTCGCTCCAAAGGACGGGCACACCACTAAGGTATGGCTGCGATTTGTCCACGAAAAAGTTCTCAAGCACGCAGGAGGCCCGGCCACACTGCTCGCAGAAGCACGTCAGTCCACGTGGATCATGGGCGGTAAAGTTGCAGCTAAGCGGACAGTCAGACAGTGCACCACCTGCTCAAGACGAAGACCGACATCTCCCGGACAAAAGATGGCCCCATTGCCAGCCTACAGGGTGGGCAAGCCCGCAGGGCAAGAAGTCTTCCAGGTCACCCTGCTGGACTTCTGTGGCCCATTTTTGACCAGACAGGGCCGCGGCAAAGCCGCAGCCAAACGGTACGTGCTAGTGCTAGCGTGCGCCCTCTACCGGGCAGTGCACCTGGAGATGACATGGTCACAAGAGACAGACCAGGTGCTAATGGCAATTCAACGCTTTGTAAGCAGACGCGGCCTGCCCCGCAAATTCATCTCCGACAACGGCACATACTTCCACGCCGCAGCCAACACACTCAGGGAGGTCACCTATCAAAACAACAACTCCAGCTCCTTCGCAACGACCAATACGTGGCCAGCCCTTTCATGGGAGTTTTATAGACCAGGCTCCCCCCACATGGGGGGGGCCATAGAGGCGCTCGTCAAGGTCACAAAGAAAGCGTTGCATGACATACTCCCGTCATTCACCCCAGATGACCAATCCCTCCTTACCTCGCTATGCTTTTGTGAGGATGTTGTCAATCGCAGACCTCTGGCGGACGCAGTGGACGAAGCAGGGGAGCCCATCACACCGAACCACTTCCTCAGAGGATATCACGCCGACGCCCTGGATGGAGTGCGCTGGGAGCCCCTCAGGAACCTCACGCTGGCACAGCAGTGGGTCACGATCAACACCTGGAGGGAGAAATTCAAAACGAGCTTCATAAACCAATACATCGGCAGCCTACAGGCAAGAAAGAAATGGAACAAACTCGAAACACAATTCAAACCTGGACAACTTGTCATCTGCATCGACCGCAAGATGAACAGCGCCGGGGAGTGGCCCCTGGGCAGGGTGCTCCGGGTGGACGTTGGACACGATGGGCTCGTACGCGCGGTGGACGTGCTGTGTGACGGCAGGGTCCACTCAAGGCACGTGGAGTCCTTTGCTCCCCTATTCGAACATCAATTCCAGTTCGAGGCGGAATTCGGAGGAGGAACACGCGGAACGGGAGAAAAAGAAAACAAAACAATCGCCCGGACACACAGCCCACTTTTCTCCGAAACAAAGCATAGTAATCGCGAAAGTAAGCCAATCGGCAATGGCAGCGGCAACGAAAAGAAGAAAGAAATTCCAAACAAACCACACAGTGCAGCCGGCGAATCACGGCCACACGGGCAACTTTCTTCAGCTGAGACATCAAGTGAGACAATCAGCGACAGCAGCGGCGGCGAAAAGAAGAAAGAAACTACAAAAACACCACACAGTGCAGCCGCACCAGGCGAAGCACGACCACACGGGCAACTTTCGTCAGCTGAAACATCTAGTGTACCAATCAGCAAAAGCGCTGGGTCGAAGAAAAACAAAAGAAGCCAAGAAAAAGCACAGAGTGCGACCGAACAAGACCGATCCGGCCCGGTCACCCGATCACGTGCGAAAGAGCTGAGCAAAGCAGAGCGAGCAGACATCTTCTTTCTTCTGCAGCTCAACCCCACCATTCCCGACACCCACGGCGACTACCGAGACTGCATCATGTCCGACGGCAACAACAACCACGGGGACAACCTGTCCATCGCGGCTGCCATCAGAGAGCTCAAGCGCGCACTCGACAAGCAGACGGCGGACGACAGGGACGACGACAGGAAGGCGGCCGAGGGCGTCACCATCGCCAACGTCGGCCGGGTCCCCTCACTCATCGTCCTCGCCGCGAGAGCGGTCCCGGACTACGGCGAAGAACATGTCGACCTGGTCAACGACGCGGTCGACAATCTGTCCGCTGAGGCGGCAGACAGGGACGGCCAGGGGTACGAGATCGACGAGGCGGCCAAGCCACAGCCAGGCACGCCTGTCCAGCGACTGTCGAGCCCGTCCACACCGGACCATTACCCACTGTCGCCTTACAGCGGCAGCGACTACCCGGACTACATCAGCGTGCCCAGCATGACCGGCGATGACTTCTGGAGCAGCGACGCGGACTTGTCCTCAGACACGGACGAGATGGACTGGCACGCACAGACAGACGCCAGCAGCACCGCTGCGGGCGTGCAGATGCCACAAGAACGAGAGTCGGACAATGACACCGACAGACGGGAGAACGCCGGCAGCACCGCTGCGGGCGTGCAGACGCAGCCAGGACATGAGTCGGACACGGACACCGACAGCAACGGCGGCGAGAACCACGAGGCAGCCGAGCAGAAACCCGACGCAGAGGCGAGCAAGCCGGCACAAGCAAACGAGATCAATGGACAGCACGCCGGCCGCAATGCGGCGGGCGTTCACGGCAACGAGCTCGGCATCAGGGGCACGGACCGCCTGGAGGACGAGTTCACAGTGGCTGCCGCGGGCGCGATCGGGGCGAGGGCAGTCAGAGATGCAGTGCTGCACGGCACCAACCCGGAGCTGGCAGCACGCTGGGTCCACATTGCCAAGTACGGACCTCCGCCGAGGGACGATGAGCACTTGCCCAATCACCTCCGCGAAGTCGTCAGGTTCCAGGTCTGCCCCTATTGTGGGGTGGACAAAAAGAGGCCCTGTGCGGACTACACGGTCAGGCGGCATACGAGGGTCGAGGACTGCCTCATGGCGGCAACGGTAGCCAAGATGACACCGGAGCGGAGGGCAGCCAGCGGGTGGGTCTGCCGTTACCCCCTCTGTAACGCGCAGGAAACCCACGCCGAGCGGGTGTGCCCTGCACTCCACAGGTTTTGTGCTGCCTGTGGGGTCAGGGGGCACTCAGTCCAGTACTGCGGCACGGACAAGGACACGCTCAGGGAAATCTTCCTGGAGCACGCCAAGCAGGGGCTCTTCACCAGGCAGGCCGTGGGGCCAAACGCGCTGCTGCCGTCTAACCGATCGTGGGGTTTCGAACAGACCCCGTCCTGGCGAGCTCGCCTCCGCTTCTACGTCAGCAACACACAGGCCTTGTACATGATTCGCCCGGTGCAGTTCAGGGCCTGGGGGCAGCTGGGGGACGACGAGGCAGACCGGGAAATCAGAAAGTACCGCATCCAGTAGAGGGAGACGGACGGAAGCGGACGGGGAGATGGATCGAGAAGAAGGAACGAAACTAACATAATGTAATTATGAAGAATTGTATAATACGGTCAAAAAACAATCGATCACGCAAGCAGCATTGCTGCATGCGTATGACTCGATAACAAAAAAAAAAAGAAAAGAAGAAGAAAGCACACGAATAACAACAACAAACACACGCTAAAAGAGCTTCGGCTAATTGTATTTTTTTTTGGATGAAAAGGAGACAAGCCAATGAATGGGCTTGGGGGAGGAAAACAAGAACATATCAACCGTACATGTATTTTATAAAGTTTTAATCAAGAGATGTGATCGATAATATATTTTTATGCATAAATGTAAACGGCAAGCCAACCCAAATAAGAATGAGACGGGAAGGCTTAGCCGTCGAGCGACCAGGACGCGAGCTAAATAAGATTGAGATTGCAAGTGAAAAACCGGGTTAAAGGAGAATGACGGAGCGCGCTCCGTCAGGGGGCATTTTGTTACGATAATAAGTGCTCCCCCTTTGCCCGTCCTGAGTCGACTCAGAGCCAAGGCAAAAGAATATGAAAGAGCTGAGGCTGAGGCAAGATGTCCGCCGCCCTCAGGGCGGCCATGTCTAATTTGAGTCAGTGAGAGAATAAACGCCAAGGGGATCACATCTCGAAAGCCAAGAGATTTGTCGTTTTATTACTACCAGTTAATTAGTTAATTACCTTGTGATCCGGGTCCGCTGGGGAGGAGGGGAGGCCCTCGATCGTGGTTAGCCGGTATCTTTTCATCAACAAAATGGCGCCCAACGTGGTCGGCAACACCCACGCCCACCATCTCTGACGGCGGCCGCGAAAGATGACCTCCCACACCAAGGACGCAGACGCGGCCATGCACCAGGACGCCCAGTCCCCACCGGAGCAGCCGCAG
>LR142566.1:0-10307 GCA_900659605.1 Tisbe holothuriae
AATGTCTACGATGACATATTGTGGTGTAACCCGAAAGGCTAATAAAGAAAGAAAGAAAGAAAGAAAGAAAGAAAGAAAGAAAGAAAGATCGCCCTCTAAGTTATCTAGATTCCTTCATTTATTGCATTTTTAAGACCCTGAGTTCCTACTACCGTAGGTAGGAATATGGATGCCTAAAAGGTATTTTAATATATCAAAGAATACATACAATAATGAACTTGTTTGCTTGGCCGGTTTTTGTATAGTTCTCTCGTTAGATGGCGACTTCTCTGAGTGGAGAAATGAGCAGAAGCAGCAGTAGCAGCGAAAAAATGAGTGGAAATTTTGCTCATTTTTAAGTCATTTTTCCACTGCTTCTACTCCTTTCTCCACTTACTGAGGAAAGAAAACTCTCGCCTGAGACGCTTCGAGAGCTAGCAAACAAGTTCAATATGAATATAATAAATTAAAATAGCACGCAATACGCACACTAGTGTGTTAAGGGGTATTAAACAGGACACTTTCATTAAATACATTTTAACCTATAGTGAGAGATCAAATATAAACATTAATAGTAATATTTGCATATTTTATTAATTTAGGCCCTTTTTTCGCAACTCTGTTTACTATTTATATATACTTGTGAAAAAAGTAACTTGAGCTCACTCCAAAAGTAACTTGAGCGCTCGTGGTAATACTATGCAAAGAAGAAAAAAAATGTAATACATG
This sequence comes from Tisbe holothuriae, assembly GCA_900659605.1. Lineage (NCBI taxonomy): Eukaryota > Metazoa > Arthropoda > Copepoda > Harpacticoida > Tisbidae > Tisbe > Tisbe holothuriae. Next base: position 709 of record LR142566.1, read on the forward strand.
CTTTTTTGAATAGTTTTATACTCCCATCTTGTGTAATTTTGATCTAAGGGTAACATTTAAAAATATTTAATAATTATTCCATGTAATTATAGGGAAGAAGGCCATTCATTTCAAACAATAAATCACTATCTTCAAAATAAGGATTTGGTGGAAGGCTATTCTAGAGTCTATTTAAGCCTATTTTTTGAGTCTATTATGCAAGATCTTCTATCAGCAAGCTTTTTAAACATGGTATTTTTTGTTGATTCAAAAAACATTGAGGAGCCACATAGGTAAATGTGACTCTGATAGTGTAATATACTGTATATTACATATATGTTCGTATATTAATTGCTCTATAGTATATGCTTATGCAACTTGCAATAAACCTATTATTGGAGTGTGCAGGACTTAGATACGTATATTAAGACCTCAGACCACATTTCTCTATACCCTTGATACAGACAAGAACCTACTATACAAGATAGGATCTAAATGATCCCCCGTTTATTAAGCGAGGATTTAAGCTGACAAAGTATCTGTGGGGGGTTCCAACTTCTCAGTTAATGGTACTCAGCTGCCGGCAGTGGTACTTCCCGCGCTCACGTCATTTGCCCACGGTCAATCCCATATATTTACTTAACCTGGTCTTAAAATTTCTATTCCACAGACTTGGGCTGAATTATGACGATCTAGAATTGATCACAAATTGTCAAACAAATGGGATAAATAACTGTAAAGACTTGTTCAGGCCAACATTTACATCATTCGGTTTCTGCTCTGCTCTGAATTCAAAGTGAAATTGAATATATATTATATATTAATGTATGATAAAATAACATTTAATCATCCAGGTCTCCGAAAACAGCTTTTAAAGATCTAAGAAAAGTAGATCCTGCCATTGAAATGTATAACAGACACTATGGACAGATGCACCCAGCATTAATACTAAACAATCAAGTCAGGTCCATGAGCCTTCTATTAGATGTACAAAATATTCAGCTATATGGGCTTAGAGATCCAACAAGTATGGGTTCCCTCTTGGCCCAAATCAGTGATATCAACAACTTTGATATGAGATCTGGCAAAGTATTCACTCCAGGAACAAGAACCTCATGGACTTTTCAGATAGTAGATCACAAGAGCTTTGACTACATAAGAAACTTTCCCTTTGATCAAAGAGAATGTCTTTACCCAGAAGAGAGTCACACTCTTTCTCTATTCAATGTATATTCCCAGAGCAACTGCTTCTTAGAATGCCAGATTAAGGACCTTATAAGACATTATGAATGCATTCCTTGGGATATTGTTTCAACCAATGAAGACCACGCCTTTTTCAAAATATGCTCAGGTCTAGAAGCCCATCAGTTTAAGACAAACTTAAGCACCAGTTCAATTGAGAAATGCCAGACAGATTGTCCATCAGATTGTACCTCCTTGGTGTACAAGAGTGAAATAGACACATCATTAACCAATGTTCAACTGGAGTGTAGCCAGGAAGCGACTCAAAAATCCATTCAGCAGCCATACCTTTCAACTCACTTTTTCCAAACATTGGCCGAAGAACAGGGATATATGAGTGATGTAACAATTGCAGGTACGCGCATATCATAAACTGAGATGTATTTGCATGCAAACTATGATAATAGTTAAGGCAGTGCGGTTTTCAAAGCACAAACCGAATGTCGGTTTCAGTTCGATTTTCAAATAATGTCGGTTTTGGTATCGGTATCGGTTTCCGTTTTGGTTCTCAGTTATATACAATCATGTACTGTAGACGATGATGTAGTAAAATTGCGTTCGAATTTTCTCAAAAAAGAAATACATTACCTTTTCCCACTTTAGCTCGTGCTTGCTACTAACGACAACAAAAATATGTAATTTAAATTAAGCAATCAATGCTTACTGTAAAACGTTCCCATAAATATGTTTTATGAATTATGAAGGTTATCTCTGCAAAAGTAACATATAGGCCGTGGCCAAAGCAAACCCGACTTTAGCCCAAAACGGACTTTTTTAAACCAACGTTGGTTTCGGGTTTGGTTTGCACAGCCTTAAAAATAGAACATCTATCTTGTAATACCAATTAGCCTATCTGGGATATGAAGTAAGTTTTTAAACCCCACATCACGTCATATTTACTGAATGAAATTTAGGGTCTCAAGAAGATATCTTGAGCCTGCTTGGATTATGCTGGTACATATAGCAATAATTTTAGGCCGGTTTTGTGCCCTTAAGATGGAGCATGATTTTGTCCTGCTAGATGTCTCCCTTGGGAGTAGTCTCGCCCTGGAGACCAAGCTACATCACCAAGCTGAACCTCTTGACAAAATGGGATACATTGGTGGCACAATTGGGTTGTTCTGCGGGTGCTCATTCTTGGTCATGATCGAAATCTTATTTAGTATTTGTTGGGTGACATTTGATATGATATACAGTGGAATTTACAAGTTTAACACTGCTGACAAAATAAACAGGAAAGACGGGGATGTCAAAAGAATTGGGCATTCTACTACCGGTAAGGGAAAGCATAATTCCTAAGCACCATTTAGTTACAATTAAAAGTACTACTTTCATTACTACTTCTTTTCTCGGAAAATGTAAAAAAATACGAATTGCTGTACTACTAATCCTTCCAATATCTAGGTATTCAATCCATTCATGGCCAGACCACTAAGATTTTTTGGATGCTAGTTATTTGCATTGCAACATTATGTGGTGCAGTTGTCTCCTACATAACTCTGAGCGATTTTAGAAGCAATCCTTATACCCACCTACAGGAAGTTAAACAAGATCTGATTGCCCATGAAATACAATATCCTTCTGTAACCATTTGTGCTAATCAACAGAATGACAGGTTTGTGTTGCCTAAACAATATATTTAGCAGAATATTCAGATTCTCCTAGCAATAGTGTCAACTAGTATACTGTAATGGTTAAATTGTGCATGTGTCCTACATCTCTTTTTATCACGCTTATGATAAGGATGGGCGATATCGGAAATTTTGTTATTCGATAAGTTATCGAATATGTTTGACAAGTATATACTATCAAATTAGTCCATAATTATCGTATAATTGTGTGATTGTGTACGTATAAGTATGTAGTTCCTTTTCTGACACCAGGTGTCAAAATGTAGTTTATTACATAGATTACCATCAAAATGTATGTAAATTGCACTACATAGTAGACGAAAAATCAATTACAACACACAAAAATTCTTTCCAGATGGAGTGTCTATAGATACATGCTTAGAAACGTCCCACATCCCATCTATCAACAATCATTGGATACCTATATTCTTATTAACCGTATAACGGAAGCAACTTCAAACCCTGATCAAGAAGAATTGGATAAGAATTATATTTCCAAAGTCATGAGAACTGTGCCTAATAATTGCACTGCAAGTGTCAAGTGCATAGCATTTAGTACGGAGAGGGGAAATATATGCATAATACCTTGCAGTTTCATTCAGGGATTAGAATTGATTTTTGTTTCATTTTGAAAAAGTAATAACAGCATTATGCATATTATTCTCCTATTAATACATTCATAGCGTATCCCCACTGCTTTATTACTTTTAAATTTGTCTTTTTTTTCTTTACACTTGCACTGATTCGACTCTGACCTATTTGCTACCTACTATAATTTTTCTACACTTCTTCTCCAAAGTACTCATACTACCTGATTGGGTTCACCCAGCAGTTACGCACCAACTGCTTATCCTCTACCTATTATGGAAAGGCCAGGAGGGTCTTACATGTCTCATATGTAATAGAAAATTAAAAAAAAACTGTGGGCAAATCCTGAATGTTTACATGTACAGTAAACCATAATTCATATCTTGTACTTACTTGTAATAATACTAATAAGTAAGCATGTGCGATATCCAAAAACCAATAGTCGGTATTTTGTCGGTACGGTATTGGAAAATACCGACTATTAGTCGGTATTTTTCGGTATTCTGTTTTGTTGCTATTATTGGCTGTCTAGGGCCAATGAAACCCAAAAAATGTCTTGTTTTTGGGTGAGAATATACCATTAATATAGGATCCTAAAATGCACAGGTACTTCATACATTTTTATTCAATACATATCCTTTTAGAAAAATGTTTTATAAAAATCAAAGTAATGTTTAATCAACTTAAGAGGCAAGGCGCTGAAAAGAGCGCTGATAAGGCAGCTGAAAAGGCTTAAAATACCGAAAACGGGATACCGACTAGTTTCAAAATACCGATGTCGGTATCGGTATTGAAAAAATACCGACTAATACCGCGGTATCGGTATATCGCACATGCTTAATTTGCTAATTCTTAGCTATTATAGAAGGGTCAACTCGTTATAAATATTACTCGTACTTGTATACTAGGGAGTGCGAGTATAATAGATGATGCTGAGTCTTAGCTAATAAATTAAGAATAATAACTTTAAATTTGCCCATTTTTATAATTAAAATTCTAGTTAATTTAAATTACATTCTGTCACTTTAAAACTTTGTCAGTATGCTTAAGTCAGTATGTTATTTGTAAGCAAACGGTTCTTACCGGGTCCTGTCCATGGCTAACCCCTAGAATGGCAATGAAAACAACTCCAACCAAAAGTTGCCTCATTGCAACCCCCATTTAGCAAAACACACACAACAGCTGACTTGCCAGACTTGAGAAAAAATTATTATGAACTTTAACTCATATTTCAACAGTCCAATATCAAAACACATTCCAAGAATTTACCTCTTATGTAGAACATGTTATAACTCCACATTAAGAATGCAATTAGACATATTTACATAATTATTGCCTTGCTAATTAGCTGATTAATCAAATACTACTTTTACTACTTTCAAGATGTCTGGCAAATTCCTGGGCTGTGTTTTGATATTGTATTGTAGATTTATCTCGATTCATACAATTCATAAAATTGCTGTCGTCACCCCAACAGGATATTTTGAGAGTTATATGACCAGGATTTGAGAGTGAGGTCTTTTACAGGTCACGTCGTTTTATGGCTTACAGGATGTAATATGAATGCATTTAGATAACGTTTAATACGATTTGTGTTAAAATGACGCAGGGTTATGAAATACAGAGAAAGTTACATTTAAAAAAAATAACCAAATAAAGTTATATGAGTATAATTTACTTTCCTTAAACTTGTATTAATTTTGGATTTGTCACCTAAGTAAAAGACTGTTTTGTAAATTAAACGGGTCTTGCACTTGTAAGTTTCAGCTACAAATATGTACAATTATTCTCGACTTTTGATTTAGAAAACTCACCTTTTTATTGAAAGATTTTGACTTGCATTGACCCCTTTCTTTTGTCTCCCCTTTCTATACATATAAATTGTTCAGAGGGTAAAAATGGAAGCAGAGCGGAATCGAAATATTCAATGAACTGGAGACAGTGAAATCTCATTTTTATGTTCTCTGAATTTCAATTCAGGAGACCCAGAGGAACATTTTCTTTCATTGCAAGAGCAAAAATGAATGGTGGGACACTCAGCTGCCATAAAAATGATAACATTCAAACAAAAATATTAGGAACATTGTTTAAAATTGCATATGTGTACGTTCTTACTTCAATAAAACGTTAAAAGCTAATTTGAATAATTAAGAATTCAAACATAGTAATTTTATTTTAAAAAGTCCATGTCTAATTTATTTATGTATATTTATGTAAAATGGTTTCACTTCAAATTACTTATATGCACGCATCCAAGACTTAGTACGTTATTTATCCCTTCAATCATTATGCAAACATCCATCTCCCTCGACTTTCCCACTCATGTGGTTGGAATTCATTGGCAACATTCCCGTTACACCACCTGACTTAAGATGGCACAACTTTGAACTGCCCCCTATCCACTGGAAGAAGCTGCAGCTAGCTAGCGACTGACATTGGCTCAAGCAGGCCCAGACATCCTCTTGATTGGTGGTATTGAGATGACTGCCACCGGTGTGTTTGGCAAGATCAAAGCAAATGAGCTCTGTAAATATTTAGTCCTGACTAATAACCTTTGTTTCATGATTTAAATTTTGCCGCTATGAATGGGATGAAATGCTGCCAAGAGGGGAACGCAAGAAAAAATCGTGACCAAACACGGTGAGTGCTCTACTGAGTGAGAGAGGACTCTCTCGTTTGAGTTAGCTGAGAGCTGTTCACACGCCTACGTTGTGAGGCACTCAGTCAATCTTTCTGTATGCTCAGTTTATAACATTCTAGCTCAGTCTGGTCACGCCGTTTGGACTGCCCCCTATCGGAGATTGTGAGAACTGCAATTCGATGTGTTATGTCATATGAAACAAAGGTTATATCATTATGTTCAATATGTTGATTATGGAATGAACTTGTTTGCTTTGATGTTTTTTTGCATTATTCTCTTGGTAGTTAATGACACTAGTGAAATCTCCACTTAAATGAGTTGCCCTCTCATTATACAAGGAAACTGTGCAAACACTACCAAGCAAACAAGTTCAATATTAAGTTTTGCCATGTTTACTATTATATACTCATTGTGTAAGTAAGTAAAATTCTCAATAACCATGATCTAGCATTTTTGGCCAAATTCCCTCAAAATAGCCTAAAACTCTAAAAATACAATTATTTTGTTTAAACCCCACCGTGCTCCTGTGAATGCTCCAGAGGCATTACTTCATCCACAACATATACCTCTCCAATTACAGTAGGCCCTGCGGCCCCGTGATCTCTTTGAATAGTCACATAGCGACCACTTAGGGGTTGGCCATCACCTTCAAGACAGTTGAACACCCAGTTACGAGGCTTATAAAAATCATTATCGCTGGAGCCGGGCACACGGGAGCCACATTTTGGGTTCAAACGGTTTTCCTGAAATACATATATTAAAGATGTGATGTACTAGCACAGTCCAGTGGCCGGTTTAACAAATACAAAATTCAACCTTAAGACGGCAAATTTAAAGGTTTAAATTTTGACTGAGTTTTGCCAGCTAGCCAGGCAGAAAATACAACCATAATTTCAACCTTAAAGCCACTTATGTTTGTGTTTTTTTTAATCGGCCACAGAAATAGCACAGACTGCATTTTTCACCGGATTTGCACTGAACTGGAATTACACATATTGAACGTTCCTCTGCAATTGCACAGAACCAGAATTGCACAGAACTCATTGCCTAAAATACTAGTACATATTTAATGCTAATTTGCCAAACCCAACCTAACAAAACATGATCTTTTGCCCTAGCCCTGCAGGAGCCCTAGCCCTGCAGGAGCTCTAGCCCTGTGGGGCTCCTAAGCTATTCCTAAGGGATGACCTGGCCCTGCGGGCCCCTAGGTACAGTCTGTGCAATTCCTAATCTGTGCACTTCTGGATGTGAGCCAAGTCTGTACAATTCATATTCTGTGCAATTCCAGCAAAAAATTTAGTATGTGCAATTCCTGGGCTGTGCTAGAATGCATCACCATATTAAAATGGGGGACACAGCTAACAATATTTGTAAGTCGAATGACTCCGACCCAGGAGGGCGTGGTTTCGTATCCTCCTGCAGAATGATGATGAGACATTGTGAAATTGGCAGACTGGCAAATGAACCGAAAAGTTCTTTAATGTCCAATAAGGGATCAACATTAAATATTAAATGTATAGTGTTGGGAGCATAGAACCTATTCATGCATCTGTTTATGTATAATCGTGCTCCCAATAACTTCGTGAACTTCAAATAGTCAGTCAGTATTTTAATTTTAAACTTATTTTCCTTCCCCAAAAATGACCACATTTTATGCCTACTCAGCCGACCTGGCTAGCTGGGAGAGAAGAAGGAAAAAGGCAAGCGTTATTCAAAAAGTGCCATCCTTTTTTTAAATGCCATCATTTTTGGGCCAAAAATGCTGTCATTTAAAAAAAACTTCTATCATTATTTGAAAACTGCCGTTCTTTTTTGCACAAAAATGCCAGTCTGGGAGCAGCCTAACATACAAGTATTTACACCACAGAATCCGTTCTTACAAAGTTGATTCCCTCATTGCCAACTCTTGCTTGAAATCCATAGAACTTGTTAACAGTGTTAAACCTCCCCACAAGAATGACCCTGTAGACGTCCACTTGGTAAGAGAAGTCCAATGTGAACCATTCGTTGTCCCTGACCCCTTTAGAGTGAAATATGCTGTTTAGGTCTCTATCACATCCATTAATGGCATCATAAGGAGCGCTCCAGACTAAATAAGTGTATGGTAGAATATAGTTATTGTAATAAGGTACAAGTATAAACATTGCTGCAGGTAATTCAGCTAGATAAGTACAACAATACCATTACAGTAACTACAACTGCACTAAGTACTTTAATATAAATGTATTGTTACTTCCGATCTTAGAATAGTGTAAGTGGCCATGGGTCCAGTTTAAGCTATTTTAGCCATTTTAATGGTATAGATCTTAATATGTTACCAGAAGAAGCAGATGCCAAAACTAAGGAGGAGGTGCCTGTAATTGAAGCGGATTAGTTTTATCAATTGCCATTAATTTAAAAGTGGTAATGGTCATATTTACATAACAGGTATATTTATATATATTTATGGTTTCATTACAGATTGTAAAACATGTGTTAAAAGTTTTAGTTGGCTGTAATGAAGAATATTTTGGCTAGAGAACTCTTATCATTTAGACAGCCCTTAGATAAATAAACCAAGGGACAGCCGAAAAGTTCCCCCAAAAAATGGACCAATTGGACCTCAAATTCCCCAAATCTGGTAACACCGGCATTTAAATTTACCGTTTTGTGTCCTTCCTTTCAATAATTTCCAATCGCTTCCATCAATCAAAGTTAATCCAATAACATTTGCAGATATGCAATTTGAACCCTCCATATACTCGTATTGAGCAAGGCGACACTCTTCAGTGGTACTGTGTTGTGTAAGTAAAATAAAAATTACAATTTTTTAAATGCCATTAAAAAGGCACTTTTTATATATTTCTACTGTACAAAATGAAAGATGCCTCTGAAATTTTGGGTGTAAAAATGTCCAAAAAATGACCTTCTCTTTGAGATTGTCTTGACCAAAAAGAGGATAATGATCTGTATGATCACTTAGTCTTATCAGCCAGTGGAAATTTATCTACTTTATGAACAGCCATCTTCTCTGTTTTCTGGATGTGTCTCTGCTACCCCATCCCCCCTTAATTACTATTATATTACCCATTGTACTTGTAAGCAATACAAGTCTGCAAGGATTGGCAGTGGCCGGCACAAATGAGATTGCTAATTGTCTGAGTGGTTGTAGTTGTATTAATGGTTATTTGTGATCGGGATGCAGCAGAAGCGGAGATAAAGTATCCTCCGGCAATACCTATTTAATGGATAATAATTAGGGGTAAGAACAACCGTCTCCATCAAACAAGGAGACTGAGCTGAGATATCCTGAGAGGAAGAGGACAAAAACAACAAAGTAGGGGGCACAAAAGGCAGAAAATCAACAGCTGTAAACATGGTGATGCGTTCTAGCACAGCCCAGGAATTGCACAGACTAAGTTTTTTGCTGGAATTGCACAGAATAGGAATTGTGCAGAATTGGCTCACATCCAGAAGTGTACAGAATAGGACCTTCACAGAATGTACCTTAGGGGCCCCGCCGGCTGCCCAGGGCACCC
>LR142567.1:0-10313 GCA_900659605.1 Tisbe holothuriae
CAGCCTGAATATAAATGTCTACGATGACATATTGTGGTGTAACCCGAAAGGCTAATAAAGAAAGAAAGAAAGAAAGATACTTCAGAACTCTCTTTTCTTGTGCAGCCTTAATGTGTTACTTCAGAAGCTCTCTTTTCATGAACACGTTAATGTGATACTTTAGATGCCCCATCATGACCATGTACACCTTAATGTGATCCTTCAGACTGAAGCTCTCTTTTCATGAACACATTAATGTGATACTTTAGATGCACCATCATGTACACCTTAATGGGATCCTTCAGAAGCTCTCATGAACACGTTAATGTGACACTTCAGAATCTCTCTCTTTCTCTCTCTTCATGTACACACTTAATGTGATGCTTCAGAATCTCTCTTTCATGAACACTCTTAACACGTTACTTCAGATGCTCTCTTCAATATACCGGGTGCGATGTTTTCAATGACACTCTTTTTGTGATTATGGCACCCTTCATTTAACTGCAATAGTATGCCACAAAATTAAAAAAAAATATATTACAATTTTGAGGGTTAGTAGAATCATAGCCGGTCTGAACACCACCAATATGGATGTAATTAAATGGGAAGTTGGCTTAAGGTCTAACTTAATAGTTCTGAAAAATTGGCTGCAATTGGTTTAATTAGAAGTGACTTTTTACATTTTTGTAAGTGAGAGCCAAGAGTGCCATTGAAAATATTGCACCAGGTACTTAAGAATGCATGCATTGATATATTTGAAATATGGACAAGCACCCCTAATGTACATATAGAGGAAAATTCTGGACAAGAAACCCCAAATGTTGGCACAATTTTTAGTTGGCCCGAAAAAATGGGTATCCCAACTTTGGTATTCAAGTTTATTAATGAGCCTAAAGAGGTATATTTAGTTACTGTTTAATGCTGTACATAACAGTTTAATTTATAATTAGGATATTCTTATCTATCAGTTACTGTCTAAAACTTTTGCTTAGCTGAGATGCTAATATCATATTTCATTAAATTGTGTTTTATCTTCTTAACAGTTATTATCATTAATTTTAGTTACAACATTTGCTTCTAATGCAAGAATATGGCACTATATAATGCGCAATTGATCCTTGTTTAATATTTCAAACTTAGTAAAATAGTCAAATATAATAGGGATAGTCATTATAAAAGTATTTGAAACATTAAGTACCATGCAATTATATATCTCCCAAATTAATAGAAGTGCCATAAGTTAATATATGTAAGATACATATTACCCCTCTTATTAGATACCTTAACCTTACCTTAGATGCAGTGTAATATTTTGCTGCTCTCGCAATATTACACACTCGCGTTTTGACACTCGCACTATTTCCTCTCGCAGCATTCTACTCGCAATATTATAGGCTCGCAACTTGACACTCGCGACCTAACATATAAACCCTATTTTCAGGGATAGAGGAATTATCGAAATCGACGGAATGTTTGCTTTCATATTCTAGAAACCTCTGGTGCTCGAGGCTTCGTAGAAACTCATTAAATTTATAAATTTATAACTTGTATATCATATTTCTACAGACCATACAGCGCAGTAGATCTTCAATGTGGGAATCTGGGAATAGTACCACATTTTGGAGATATTTGAAAACAAAATATTTAATTTTTCCTTATGCATGCTTAATTGGCAATATTTCAATTCTTTCAGGCCAAAAATGGGGGTCATTTCCAATGTTATTGTTGTCCACGTACTACTGTAATTATTTTCAAAAAAAAATTCTTAAGTAATTTAAATAGTGTACCTTTAAAAAAATGCGTCTTCAGTGATTAAAATATACGTAAAAGAATATACAGGGTGTCTCATAATTCATGTAACACTTTCAAACCCATATATCTTCTAAGCCCTTATTATTACAACAATGTTTATGGAGTTAAATAGTTTTTTGGCCTACTCCTACTTTTGGGCCAGTTTGTCCAAATTTAAATAATATCTAAATTTTAAAACATGAATAGTAGGACTCTAAAATCCAAAAAAATAATATAGGTTTGGAAACATAGCTAGAAAGGCCCGAATAAATAGGCAATAAAGGCAATAAAGGGGACGTGGTAGCCTTAGCCGTAGCCAGAAGGTTGCAGGTTCGAATCCCCCCAGCGGCATGATGATGAAAAATTGCAATCACGGCGGTCTAGTGAAAGAACCGAACGGTAGTGCCCAAAAATATACAATAAGGGATCACTAGAAAATAATTTTTAAAAAATAGGCAATAAAAATGTTTGTGTGCTTATTTAATCAATGTGACCTTAATTTTTGTTATTTTGGGGACTGAATCAAGTTTTTTGGCTCATTTTGAGGTTCAAAATGGCAAAGCTCAACTAATAGATAGCTAAAATGGCCAGAATTATTTGTTTACATCATGCTGCAAATATGTTCAAGGAAGCCAATTTTATTTTAGGGCATAGGATCTTATAAATTTGAGTTGTGGATCATTAATACAAGCAAAGGACTTATTTTATACCCTTTTATGTAATAAAAGCCATGATTTTAGACTCAATTTCAGCACAGTGGTATCAACTTATTATAAACAGAGTAACCCAAAATAATGGTTCATATAAAATTTCCCATTCTGAAAATTGAAGTGTAAGCAAGTAATTGATGTTGTTGTTGTTGTTGTTGTTGTTCCAGATTGCTTTATTTCATTTCTAAAAGCGCGATCTTAAAATTGATTACAGTATATAGGTATAAAAGTGTTACACGAATTATGAGACACCATGTATATATATATATATTTCAAGTAGGGATGATCCATATTAGGCTTGCCCGGGAACACAAAACTTGTCATATAACTCGTATTACATAGAATTAATTCAATATTTTTTTTCGGCTGAAACCCTTTCATATATATCTATTTCCCCATCAATGTCATCAAACTAGCTGCACTAATATTTTACATAAGTGTGCATGTTTTGACCATTTTGAAACGGCAGTTGCATGCTTACAAGCTGTTGGATAGGACTCTTCAAGCCGCAAAACTTACGGTCCTCTTTAAGCTTTGTCTCTCTCACGAGAGAAGTAACATAAATTCTAGCAAAAATATCAGCACTGTCACACTGTGCTATGATGTATAATTTGATAAAATATATTTTTAATTAGGATTCTGTAAAGACAACATCGCATTTCACTTTATTATGGCACTACACTGTTTTAAAGTGAAACAATGCACAAAATTATATTATATTTCAATAGTTTGAAATATTTCTTGTATATTTGTTTGTATGCTTTACTATTAGCACTGAACATCTAAAATCGACACCTCAGTGGGCATGGACTTTGACTGCATATGACAATGCATTGTAAGAAAAGTGGCATGCATGCTGTTCTTACATTATCCCAGCTGGTTTAGTGTAATTACATAATCCTAGCCCAAGGATATTTAAACATCCTTGTCTACCTTTTTCTCTCACCTCAGCTTTGTAGTGACTGTCTCTCCTCCCCTTTATATCACCAAACCTATTTCTAAAAGAGCTCTTTTTACATGAGTGTTGTCACAACAATCATTTTTACCGCAGCAACCTCTCCATATTAAACCTCCTTGGCTACATCGCTCAGCTATCAAAAGCGCAAGATGCTAGCTGCTGTGGGTTGAAACTGCTGAGTCCCGACTGCACAGTGCAGCCAGTTAGCTTCTCTTCTCAGCAGTCCAATCCGCCCGTTGCTTGCCCTCATCAGCTCCTCTAATAGTAATACAGGGTTGCCTCTAATAGTAATTATAAGTAATAGTCCTCTTAGCTGAGTGAGACTTAGGCACCGTTGCAGCTGCGAGAAGAAGAACGAATTCAACGAAAGAGAAGGAACGATTCCTTAATAGTGCCTCTTGCTTCTTAACTTCTTACACACTTCTAGCTCGCCTTCAAAGGAGGTCTCGAGGGCGAGGACAGGCCGATCAAGCTGTGCTGTGAAGCAAGCTACAGAGTGCAGTGAAGAGATCATCGTGCAGAAGTCGAGCCAAGCAAGGGAGGAACGAAAGAACAGAAAGAACAGAAAGAACTTCGAAGGGACAAAAAGACGTCAAAGAGACGTCAAATCAAGAGACACACACAGTCGGTGGTGGAACTTGACAGAAAAGCCTTCATCAGCCTTGTTGCGAACACCAGCTTCAATATCCCCTCGGGCCTCACCTTGGAGAAGGACGCGTCGACGGCATCCCTCCCTTCCAGCGCTTCTCCGACTCCTTGGTCCGGCAACACGGAGGGCCGAGGGCGGACGGGGCCAAGTTTGGAGGAGACTCAGGAGAGAGAGAGGGCGGCAAACGATTCCAGGACCCTAAAAAAGAGACGACTTTCTCCCATCAAGCGCGACCATGGCTCCGAAAAGAGACTCTTGAAGCAGATCCGGCTAAGTCCTCTCCTCGCCATGGCTTGTTCCCCGCCCTGGAAGTGTCTGTCGATGCCTGCGGTGGTTTCCTTGATGGCTTGGCTGGCATTGACCGGAGGCGCGTTTGCAGACTCCTCATCCGCGTCCTCCAGCGCGGCTTCATCATCGTCGTCGTCGTCGTCCTCTCTGTCTGGCGGCGGCCGCGTTGTGTCCGACCCGCTGGCCCGCGAGGATCCCTTCTACAAGGAGGAGTTCAACCCGCACGAGGAGCTCTTCAACGACGGCGTCAGAGAGATCACAGTAAGAAGTCAAACGAAACAAAGGAGCTCTATTAATATGTTCTAAATTCACTCCAGATCCTGCTTCTGATTGGGCTGGGCCTGCTCACCGTTTCCCAGGTGGTGGTGAGCCGCTTCGCCCGCCCCCATCGCGACGAGGACTTCCTTCCGTCTTCATGGGAGGACGACGTCGTCTACTCGGCGTGCTTCGCCATCTGCGTGGCCGCTCTGGCAGTGGCGCTCGGCGCCGTGCTGCTGCTGCCCATCTCCACCATCTCCAACGAGGTGCTGCACGCCAACCCGGGGTCCTGGTACATCAAGTGGCTCAACGCATCGCTCATATCCGGCATTTGGAATATCATCTTCTTCCTATCCAACACGGCACTCTTTGTCGCACTGCCATTTGCTTACCTATTCTGCGAAGCGGAGGGATTGCCATTCTGGGGCAGCAAGAGAGTAAGTGGACCAAATGACGAATATGTGTGATGTTCATGTCGATTTCTGTTAGGGCCTCTGGGCACGAGTCAAGGAGACTCTGGTCACGTTGATGCTGCTCTGCGTCATCGTGCTGGGGTTCATGTACGTGCTCTCGGCGATCATTGACAGGGACAAGGACTCGCTCAACAAGATAATCAGTAAGTTGCCTTTTGCGCTAAGCTCACTTGGCTAAATTAACTTTTTGACTCTTTCTGCAGGCATCTTCAACTTCTTGCCACTGCTCTACTCCATCGTCTCTTTCTTCGGTGTGCTCATGCTACTCATCTGCACGCCGCTTGGCTTCGCCAGACTCTTTACGATCGTGGGCGACCTCGTGATCAAGCCCACATTCTTGAGGAACCTGGACGAAGAGTTCTTCGAAGCCAAGTTCGAGGAGGACAGTCTCAGGCAGAAGGTGAACGACTACCAGCGGGCGGCACACCAGCGAATGGCGCCGGTTCGCAGCGCCGCCACCGGAGAGCGGCTGCAGAACGGAGACATCCTCCTGCACTACGAGCGGCAGCTGAGCGAGGCGACGACGCGACGGACCGTGCTCGACCGCGCTCGTCGGACGCCCGTCTGGCGCCGTGTTCTGGGCTACCCCATCGTGATGCTCTCGCTGACGGCGCTCACCAGCCTCTCGCTTTTCTGCGTCATCCTCAACGTTGGCCAGATCGTGGTGGGCTTTCGCTCGCTCCCCATCTACCAGCAGACGGTCGACTTGGGCATCACATCGCTTTCCTCACTGGGCGTCTTCGGAGTCATTGGAGAAATTGTGCTCATCGGCTACTTGCTCATCGCGTCCATGGTTGGCTTGTACACAATCCCCATCGTGGGCAAGATCAGACCGGTTCAGGCTGGCACGCCCATCACGCATACCATCCTGAACATGTACATTTACGTCATTCTCAGTTCGGCAATGCCGTTGCTCTCCAAAATTTTAGGTATGTAGTCTATCGAACCCAATGACAAGCTGCTCGCTAACTTCTTCTTATCCTAGGCATTACCAACTTTGACTTGCTGGGCTCCTTTGGCTCCGTTCGGTGGCTCGGCAACTATTACCTCGTCCTCAGCTGCAACGCAGTGTTTGGCACGGCAGCGGCGCTCTGTCTGGTCAACAAGTTCACTGCGAGGGTTCGACGGGAAATCCTTCGACGGTTTGCGCTCTTCCTGCCCATCGGCACAGTCAACAAGTTCCTCGTCAATGCCAAGGCGAAGAGCCTCAGGTGGGAAAAAAAGGAAAAATATTCTCAACAGGTTGTATTTACTGGTGTATTACTATTTTCTTTCAGAGTCCACATGTACTGGTCGCGGTTCTTCAAGCGCAATGTGGACAAGAAGAAGCTTGACGTGGTCACCTCGCCGGTCTCGTCCACTTCGCCGTTGGGACTCAAGGTTGACTGATGGGATGAAACAAAAGTCTTCGCACACACGGCAGTGAAACGAATCAGAAGTTAGTTGGTTTTTAGAAACCATGCAATCCACGATATTAACTATTAGTGTCAGACAAGATCATACAGAAACTTATTTTTATACCGAATTTATGTTTTAGATGCTTCATAATGCACCGAAAGTCTTTTAAAATCGCTTTTTATGTATTATATGGCTAAACAACATGCAACAAAACTAGTAAAATCCCAACGAATTCCAGTCTTGGACTAGGAATGAATCGATGTACAGCTTACAAAGAAAATCAAACTTGCCATATGAAAAATCACTCGGGATAAAGGTGAATAAATGGAACTGATCATATTCTCCGGATGCATCTCTTTATTTGATATCTAGTTGCCAATTGATCCTTATAATGACCTCAATAATCAATTTTAACTTAATGGAGTGTCCGGCAGTCCTAAAATTCACCCCTTCCAACTTCATAATTCCTTTGCTACGAGCTGGATTGAATGAGTTTAACACTGGACGGATTCCAGTAAATCTTGTGTGTCGCCAGCGTCCAAATGTAGGGAACAAAGAAGTCTTCGGGCTGTTCCTCTTCAACGTATTTAAACTTTAGGTCGGGGAATTTCTGAAAGGAAAATAATATGGACACTGTTGCAGGGAAATTAATATAGTTCACTTACGGTGAGCTTTTCTCTGGGAAACTGCATGGCGGTCTGGCGAATGACATCCTGGACTTCATTGACCGACAGAGTACGATCTTTCTTGAGCTCAATTTGCTCCAATCGAAGGTTAAAGTAGCTTATCACCTGAAATTGGGACAACAAATCGTGTTAACCGTTTTTAAGCATTTTCAATGTAAACTTACAGTCTGAAGATTTTGCGAAAGGTCCTGGAAGGCTGGGTGCGTGATGTACGGCTCAAACAAGTCCTTCTTGTACAGCAGTGTGTAGATCAGGTTGGAATTGTTCTTGATCTGATTGACGAGCGTGGAGTTGATAATCTCGAGGATCATCCGTAGCACCTCCTCCAGAACAGCCACGTCCGCCAGCGCCTCGCTCAGCGGCGAGTCATCTTCGTCCTCGTCCAGCCCGTCGAGGTTTCCGCCGCCCGCGTTGTTCAGCGTCTCCACGAGGCGCGCGTGCTTCCGCGCCAGCGCCTCGAACATGGACACGATCCTCTGGCTCACGTACGGGTGCAGGTTTCTAAACTGCGCAGACATGTTTGCCAGCGCCGCCAGGCAGTTTGTGTGCAGGTACTTGTCCCTCATTTTGAGCATGTTGTACTGGATCGTTCTGATGACGACGAGAATGAGGAGTCCGCCGAGCGAAATCTCGGACAGGGATCGCTCCGTGTACCACTCCACGTTGCGCATGACGACGTCGTGCACGGACGTGTTGAAGAGGTCGTCCTCGGATAGGATGAGCAGCACAATCAGGGACATGTAGATGTGATGGTTGGACGAAGTGGGCGCGTGGTAGAGCGTCCGCAGCAGCGGAAGGATCAGGCTCTCGATCTCGGAAGAAGCAATGACATGGCTCCGGAAGGCGACGTTCTGGTGGAGAAGCAGGTACAACAGCAACGTGGACTCGTCGGTCGATAGAGTTGAGCAGAGTGTATGGAATAGCTGGCCAAAGTCAGCGCGGAAGGAGGGGGGAGGGGTAGAGGGCTCTTCCCCAGAATCGACACCGTTACTTTTATCTACGGATAATTCGAGCATAAACAGGAGCCCAACTTTTTCTTTTAAAGATGTTCTATATATACCTGCAATGTTGCCACATTGGAAGAGGAAATCCTTGTAGGGATTCGCAATTGAAGCGCAGTCCGTGCAGTGGTTGGTGAGCACTAGGATCAGCTGCAACGAGGTGTCCGCCAGCGGCCTGCTGGCAACAACGTCATCGCCTTCAACAGGCTGAGTGGCCACTGAACTGTATCCCAAGGTGAGCACGTTCCACACACCTGATGCCAGCCCTAGCACCAGTGAGCCGCCCTCCTCACTGATGTAGGCGGCAGGAGCCTGTTTTTGTTCCGAAAAGTTCCTCAAGAGAGCCGCTGTGAGCGGAAGCGCCCGGTCAGAGGTCATCACAATGCGGAAGGGGCGCATTTGGAAGGCGGGCTTGCCGGAGAAGAGAGGGCCGGAGAGGAGGATAAGGAGCGTGTAAGCAGCCTCCGAGTGAAGTCCATACGTCAGGTCACTGCGGGGAAAGAGGATAAAAAATTGAGCTATTTTTGTCTCATTTATTTCTTACGATAGAGGCAATTCCGTGATGATTTCCACCAGGGCGTTAATGAACCGTTCCAATCTTTGTGCTGATTCCTGTTCTCCCTCTTCCTCATTCGCTTCTTGGCTTCCTTTTTTTGGCACGGCCTCAAAGTGTCTGAGCACGTCCTCTTCCTTGAGGGTCTCGAACAGATATTTGGTGCAAACGCGTAGTAGGAACAGCGCGTTGAATGTCTGCCACACGAACACAGAGCTGAAATTATGTAATGTAAATGAACCCATGTACAGTACCAAACATTAAATATTGCGATTACCTATCGGTCTCTACTGCTGCCTTTAGCTCCAACTGCCGCTCCAGAAAGAGCTGCAACAACGCCCCTAGGTTACCGGACTTGAGGTTATTGCTACAGAAGCGCTTTAGGGGATCTGAAAGCTGCATCTCCAATTGGCGCCACCCTGATCTGTAAGAATTCAATTGGGTTGATTATACCACTGCAGCACTGCCACCCTTAAAAATGTCCCCTTAACGTACTTGCTCCTAGGTGTTTTTGCCTCAAAAGATAGAGCCTGGTTCCAGAAGGGATTCTCTTTAGTTAATGCCTCTGGGGAGACGATCCTCAGCACGGCTTCGTTGGCTGCCACACCAGTCAAGCTGGAGGTGGACGCGCCCATTGCGGAGCTAGAAGAAGTCAAGTCACAGGCAGCACCAGAGTCCCGTCCAAGAGTGAATGGGAGAGACAGAGATAGATAAGAGGACCAGCCAGATCCGTCCCAGGTTCTGGATCCCACGTCCTAGACTCGTCCTCGCGTCGTGGACGAGAGGCAGATTCCGGTCAAGAGTCTTGTTGCTGTTATAAACGATGTCGAGTTGGTTTTGCAGTTGGATTGTTCGGTTTTTATTTTGCTGCTGACGTCGACGGTCGCTCGTTCGTTTCTTCCCGTAGCAGAGCTAGCTGATGATCTCTAAAAAGCCGTGTTATGTCAACTTGTTGGGCTGCTCTGCTGTCATCTTGCTTGCAGTGCGCGCAAGCAGATCCACCACCGGCAGTCGAGTAAGGTTTCGACTTTCGAGACTTTCTCTGGGGTTCTCTTTCTCCGCTATATGCTGCTGCTGCAAGCCCCACAGACTTTAATGAAAGTAGACTTTGACTTCTGTGCGCTTCAAGTTTTTTCTCTTCCTGGCCGGCCTGCTGCCTGCTGCCTGCTGTCTGCTGGTGTACGCGCACCTGCCCCCGACCGTCTTCAGTCTTCACCTTGCCCACTTCCTCGGTTCCTCCTGGCCGCGGCAGAACACGCGCTCGCGCTCTCTCGACTCAGACCATCGACACCTTCACAGACTCGAGTCTCGGGCTCTCGGGCTCTCGGGCTCTCGGCACGGAGACGGAGACGGAGTTCGCTCACTTCGCTGGCTGTTCCGCTGTTGACAAACGAAGGCACAGGGTTGCCAGGTGTCTCAGACAGAAAAGAGCCAAAATTCGACTAAAATTGAGCCAAACCATGCAAAAAAGAGCCAAATTTTTAAAACACTAAGGAAGGGGGTGGTAACCAAAATTTTGCCTTACATTTTATTCCATTTTTATATGTTTAAGGCCAATTTAGTACCTTG
>LR142568.1:0-10317 GCA_900659605.1 Tisbe holothuriae
CTTTGAAATTGATCTTTTTCGTCTTCTGCAATCATTGCGTAACTTTTAGACTTTTAACAACAAAAATTGTAATCATGTTTCATATTTGGACACAAAATATGATGTTTTTATCAGCAACAAAGCAAAAGGCAGATTCACTGATTGAGATAACTGCACATAATTGATCAAAATCGAAGTAAATGTTGCAAGAATCAAATGATTTGGGTGGCGTATCGATAAAACATGAACGTAATTACTTGTCGGCTGCACAAAATGTGCTTATAAACGCAATTAAGTCAAGACTTAGTTTCAATCAGGTCAATATAAATGGAGTAACAATAAAAGTCTAACTATCTAGGTTATGTATATTTCAAACATACTCAAAAAGTAACCCCATAAAAATCACACGAGCGTAAATAAGGCCTTAAAATAAGACAAAGAGTTGCTGCATTGTTTTGACAAGAATTTGTATTACACTCGGTGCAATGCAAGTAACTTAAATGACATATTTATACTGCAAAAGAGTGACTGTTACATTATGCTTTCTTCACAATTGCATTTGAAGACGCATAGACATATTTGAATAAGATGCCTTTTGCTCGCAAAGACAGTCTTTTTGACATTGTGCCTAATCCCGCCGCCGCCATCTTATACTCAGATGCCAAAAAGTGACATTTTTATCAGCATCCTTTGTTGTTTTTGTAGATGTCAGACTCCCACAAAACAAGGAAATATGAATACTATCCGCGTAAAAAGCGGGTGGTGTAATATATACACATCATGGGGTACCCAAAAGGGAACAGTGGGCCAAGATCTACTTTTGGTACGTGTACAGTAACTTTAATACTTGACATAAATATGTATACAAACTAATCGCATAATGTGAAAAATTGAATATACAGTATATATCATCCAAATAACAAAGTCCAAATAAATACAATTCTGAAATTTAAAAACAGTTTTCTTGTGGGTTGATCCCACTGTGTTTGTACGAGCATATCCCGTTGGCGTGGGATTCCTTTTTCCTGTGTTTATTTACCGTTTTTATCCCACTGTAGCCGATGCAATTGTGTGCAAATCGTCTGATTAACATATATTATTATTATTATGCCAAGGATGGCGTTGCTACAAATTATGGCTCAATCAGCAAGGTGAAGAAGATGTTATCCTTGGAGAAGAGGTGGAATCTGCATTTATTCACATCCCTATTTTGACAGTAACTGTTATTCTAAGTAAAGAACTTTGAGTCCAATAATTAAACAGTGGAAATGAGATACGCTTTTCGCTTAAGGTTTAGGTTAAACACAGTGACTGTTTTCTGAATGGCTGAAATGATAGCTTAGCAGTTCCTTAGAGTTAAGGAGTTGCTTTGGGCTTTTAATAATCGAACTCTGATCTCATTAGTATATTGTATATATAGGCTTTGTTAAGTTCTGAGGCGTCATTATACAGGATTTGACTTCTCAATTTAGTTGTTTTTAATGTTTTTTGGATACAAGTCCGTGATGACTTCGACAAGCATATGTCAAGTGCCAATACATATTCAACAACAAGCTCCCACTGCGCCGTGGAGGCCACGGATTATTCAAATTTCCCGCCACAACTATTTGAGATGTCTCCATCTGGTAATGACAGTCATTAAACCATACGTTTTACGATCTGGCAACCCTTTCTGGCCTTCGAATATGTGTTACATGCAACGATTTTCTCCGAAATATGCCAAGACTTCCAATACGATTATGCATATTTTCTCCAGTTATATGCTCAAAACTTGCGGTTTATGAAGACATTGAAGGTTAATTTAATTTGGTTCATTGTAGACGTACAATGTCATGTACTTAACTGATTTTATTAACCATGGTTCTAGCCTTTCTTGGTTATGAACAATGAATTTTAACTAAAGAGCTTTAATACCTTAAAACCCTTTATTATTAGTTCAATGGTTATGGAGGAATTATTTTCCTATATGTTTCAATTTGAGTTTTCATTTAACCATCAGAAAAAAAGTTATTCAAAATGTTTCATTCTTATTGGAAGATGTAAACATAAGAGTTTTAAGGTAAAACGTTTTCACTTTTCCCGCCAAAATTATGACAAATGCACCCCTTTTCAGACAATTATCATTCCTTCTTTCTCATGGTGTTTGTCAAAAAGAGATTTATAAGACCAGGAAGTCTCTTCAAAGTGTGTGCAAAAAAGTGAAGCTCAGATAATGAGGTACAAAAAATGTAATCTGCTTTGACACTTTACAGAAGGGCGACCTTCAGGAAGGGATGCCAGTTTTAAAGTGTTAAAAATATGTATAATTTTTTAATGTGTATATTAGTCAATGTCCCAATAACTGTATTTTTATATGTTAATAAACATAAAACACAATATTTCATAATAAGAACAAACATTTTTAAGCATAGCATCCCTACTTCTTATTGCATAAAAAGTGCTCTTTATATTCAATTGTGTTTTTGCAGGTCTTTAAGAATTGCATTCCGGCCTCATTTATAATTGTAGCAAAGCAAAAAAGTATGACGATCTAGCAAGGAGTCCATTTAATGCATCATTAAGGTGATGTCTATTACTTAATAATACTGCATATGTACTTAAGTGATCATTACATTGAAAATTACTTTGCAAATTTGAAACAGTCACTTTATAACTACTGTGTCTTTTATGAAGCATTAGTTCAAGAAAGAGCTATATAACTGATTCAAGAAAGTCTCAAGATATATCTTGAGCTATTTTTTAATATAAATTTAAATTAACAAATACAATTCTTCAAATATGCATCAACCCTGCTCTAATTTCATTGCATAGAAATAGAAGATGCCTCAACTTTAATTTGACCTTGTCATTCCCAAATCTTCTCTTTTAATGAGAACCATGTTTGGGCGACTTTGATAGATGGTAAAAATTGAAATTAGCCTTGAGAAAAGTAGAAATCTGACTTGAATTTCAATGTGAGATGTTAAAATAGAGTGCTAATGAATTAGATGCTGCACGGTTTCAAGCACTAAATAAACAACACTGCACTGTCTATGTGAAGTTTTGCAATTTCTATGAGCTTCGTTAATAACATTATAGCTTAGCTGACCAAATGATCAGAGTTCTCTGGCCAAAAATGTAACTCTTACAGGAGAACCAAGGACACCTTTTAGCTCATGTTTTACTGTCTGTACTGAAACTAAAGGGGGTACAAGAGTAGTTAAGAACTCTCTTAATAGCATGTTTCAAGCAATACAGCGAAGTATAATATCGGGGATTCCAGTTTATCACTATTTGCTTCTTATCATCTTAGCCAAGGCGGGTGTATTTAGAGGTTGCGCAGATCAGGAAATGTATGCTTCCGCACTTTGGCAGCAGCTGAAATATGTGATGACGTCATGAGAGCTACGTGCGACAAATGAGCCAATCACAGGCCCTTCTACGTGAGACAAAGGGACAGCCAATCACTGACCGTCAAGGGCTGCGCCTTCACTTTGGGCATTTTACACCAAACCCGTTGTAAATTTTGCCAATGCTGCATTGTATATCGAATTTTTCATTACAATTTAATTAATCTGAAGTTTTTATTTAGCTAATACACAACTAAAGCCAAGCTGTCAGTACTCTAGCATCAGTAATTTCAAGTTTAAATTTCAACTTTGGAAGCAAAACCGATTCTTATCAAACCTGAGTGGCAAGGAGAGGCAGAAGTAGATTGAAAGGCAGAATAAAAAACAGCTGAGACATTACATATTTTCGTTGAATATATTTTGCTTGATACTATCATAGAGTACTAATAATACTCTGTAGAATTGGAGGGGAACTACCTGCTCAAATAGTACCTTTGAACTACAGTACATTCTTAGCATAACTTTTGTAGGAAAATACAGTTGACTTGTCTTTCTGCTCAATAGCATTGTCCTGCGTTCGGCGCACAGAAACGGGGAAATTTGTCCCCTTCTTGCTGAGCTACTCCACTTCACCTCTGTATATACCATCTTGGTGTTATTATAATTTATATATGCCAATCATGAATTATTAGCATTTACTTAATACACCTAAAACATGTAAAGTAATCAGTAAGGGTTCTCCTACACTGGGGAAGGAATTAGGAAAACTGCTGGAAAACTGCTCTTTTCCTCCTCCAGCTAACAAGACGTGAGTGTGTGCCGGGAGGAAGGAAAATGTTAGGGAACAAGAAGTTTTCAGGTAGATTTTGGGAAGTTTTCCGGAAGTTTTCCTCCGTTCCTGCCAGTGTAGGAGCCCCCTAATATAATATAGCATTCGTTTTAATGTTAGTTAAATTTACTACTTTAGCTCTCCATAACACACTTTACGTTTTAATCCCCTCTTCAACATGTCAAACCTGCCTAGAGTACACTCAATAAAATAATAATCTTCTTCTACTTCTCACTCTTGGCCGATCAAATCTGATACTGAGGCTGCAACAGCTTTTTCTTCGGGACGACTCAAGAAAAAGAAAGGCTGAAAGAAACAACGTTTTTGCCTAATTTCAGCGCGCTTCAGTCTTCTGTTTTGCTTTTAATTGGGATGATGACGACGATGTATTAGTTAGAAGAGTTATTTGGTATAAAATTATTCATTTAGAACATTAGAAGGTTAGTAAATATTCTATATTCATTATGCATTATGTAGGAATCAATACCTTAGGATTAATAAACACCACTCTGAGTGTAAATTTAATGAAGTATCAAATTAAATATTGCACAGTCATTCTCTATTGCAAATTAAAGTAATCTTTATTGGCAAAATATAACTATTCCATGCTACCGAACCTGTCATTTAAGCAAGCTTATTAATGTTTTTAATTCTGCAGAATAGGTTTGAAGTTACATAATTTTAAGACATTATACTAAATATTACAATATTGTTATTGACTACAATTGATAAGTAGATCCAAATAACTCCATTGTAAATATTCCTGGTCATTGATCTGACCAAAATAGCGTTTAATTATGCATATTTTACAAATATTTCCCAATTTAACCCACTGTGATCTGCTTCAATGTTCGACAACAGCATCTTCTTTGTCTCTCTGTTTTTATTCTCCTCGAAAAAATGTCTAAAACGCGACTCCGCTTCGCCGTTTCCGACTTGAATTTCAAGGATACAATGAGGGGAAGAAAATTCCGAGGGGGAAATTGTACTAAATGTCGTTTGTTATGCTGCATAATTACTGTCCTATAACGGTATTTTTCCTAAAATGGCTCTTTAGCTACTTCAATAGTAAATTATATTTTATAATGTATATATAAAATACATTACTCTTATGTAGAAACCTTGATTAATCAATACAATAAGACTGTAAATAGTACGTGTGCCAGTCCAATTATAGTCTACCCTGAATTACATTGAACAACGGCTTCTTTGTACTTTTCCGTCAGACAGAGAAGTTTTGGAGCGATTCTAGAACTCATCCTATTCCCAAAAAGTCCTTAAAAATCCAATATTATCAAAATTCTATGGTTGCTTTAGAAAATGTAGATCATCATTATTATGTTGAGGGCAAAACATATTATATTTGTTTTTTAAAAAATACCACTGTGAGAGCCGAAATTTTGCTTACTAACAGTTAAATATCCAGGCTAATTTTGCCTGACCAAACCTAACCTGGCAGTTACAACATAGTAGAGTGACATATTTTGCCCTAGCCCTGCGGGGCACCTAATTCTGTGGGGCACATGGTTGTATAGAGGACCTTTTCAAAGAGAAATATTTAATTTATTAGCCATATCAGGCTTATTTGCCTAACCTAAGCTAAACTAACTTTTTAACAAGAAATATTCACCAAGCCAACCAAGCCCTGTGGGGCCCTATGCCTTGTGGGTCCCCTAGCCCTGTGGGAGCTCTAATTTCTCATGGGGCATCTTGAAGATCATCTCTAACTATGGAAACCATAAAATCTGTATTTTATGAAGAAATGTCGGATATATTGGAAATAGGATGAGTTCTAGAACCATGCCGAAGTTTTTATATAGGCCAATTTTTCGCAGAATTGTAACATGAGCTAATCCCGCACAGAAGATACGGGAGTTGAACTTTAACTTGCTTTGTTTATGAAGCAACACATGATTAAATTACGTCCATTGTAAGCAAGCGCTGTTCAGCCAGATCCAATAAAAAGCATTCTATTTCAATGCAGTTGCCTCAAAGTTTAGTTTAGTTTAGTTTAGTTACTAAACTAAGTTGCCTCAAAATACGCAAAATTTATCCACTCTCAAATTATTTTACTTTTAACTCTGTCCAGCTTTCTCCTATTCCTACTTTGCCTAATTTACACGTGAAACCCTTTAATTTTTACTGCCCTTCATGGTATGTAAATGAGCATAAATCTACGTTAATCGGCCTTAACAGGGCACGATTTAAGAGAACCAGGGTTGCCAAATTGGACTAAAAAGTAGCTTATATTCTATGTAAAGAAACATTTTGCCACAGAAAATACAAGTAAAAACTATATATACTGTAGGCAAGAATGAATAGAAAATAGCAAAAACTGCTGCATTTTCAAGAATATTATAAATCTCAAAAGTAAATTGTCATCCCTGGTGAGTGAAATAAGTAAAAGTTCCTTCGATTGCTCCTGGGACATTACGAGTAATTCGTCTTCGGTCCGATCCAACTTTCTCGCTTTCTACCCTCTTGAGATTGAAAAACACTTTTGGACTACAGGACTAGAACATAGTAATGTATATATTTACTGGAAAAACAAGCGGTTACAGGTATATAAGTGTTTTTCTTATTGTTTTATAAGTTTATAACTAACCTTAACGCACAGTTGCCATTGATTTATTCCACTGACAAAACCATGATTAAGATTCGTTCAAAGTGGAATTGCTTTGATTTTATGTATAATTTCCTGAAAACACATTTTCTTTTTAATACTCCATCCAATTCTGTACATTAATACTTACTTATTTTAAAACGTTAAATTTCTGTTTTGTTTTGGTCAGTATATAAGAGTTGCCGAAATTCAAGATCAAAGCCCCAATCCATAGGCATATATTCTCACTCTCCTCATTCAACATATGCCTATGGAAGCGTTGACAATAACAGTCCAAAGTGTCCATGCGCACTCTCCTCGTGTTATGAAGTCGCCGAAAGCATCTTTGGATGCAAAATTTAAACAAATGTAGTTGTTTATGTGACTGCAGCAGAGGAAAAGGTGTTTTAAAATATGAGAACAGAAGTACTCGTAATATTGAGAGGAAGAAAATTCTCTTTTGATAGCATTTAATATTTATAATCACAACTACAAAACTACTTCAATGAAATAGTGTCAGTAACATTATTAGATTGATTCGATGTCCGGTATACCATTACTTTTATATATTTATCCTGTACGTAACGTTTGGCATTTTTAGATATTATAGATTGAAGCTGCCGTCCCCTGCGTTATAAACTTCATAGTACTCAATACGTACTTATACCCTCTATATTTGCTTTGTCGGCATTTTTAACAGTTTAAATGCAGCCCAAAAATACTGGATGCACTTGACTACACTTTGCCAGTAGCTACTTAATAATGATAAATACTCTGTAAAATATAATCGTGTCTTATTTTACCTATACCATCAAATAGACATAAAATTGATTAATTCCACCAACATACCACTGTGATCTGCTCATTAAGACTCGTTCAAAGGGACAACGATACTGTAGTAGAATAGGAGGACGGACTGAAGGGGGAGGGAGGGGACGAAGAAGAAAGTAGACGCTTGAGTGAAATTGTGGGGAAATATGCAGAGCGGTCTACGATACAGTTCAATGAGAGTTACGATATGTTAAGACTTGTATAAATCAGAGCTAGCTGGGATTAAAGATCATTAGCTGGGATGATAACCACAAAACATTTCGAATCGCATTTCATAACTTAGGGGAGCTTTTTAGTAGCATTAACATCATGTCAATATATTTAAGACTGACAGGAAAAAGAGAATGTAGGATAGACTGAGAATTTTTATATTACGAATTTACGATTTCGTACAGAGGAAGGCATTTTCAAAGGATGTTATTATGTTTAAATGTTTTATAAAGAATACCTTGAAATATAAACGATTCATATAAATTAGGGTGCAGAATAAACAGCTGGGGGAATAAATTCCTCTTTATGGGATTTAGGGATTCTTACCAGCAAGGACCTTATATACCACAGGATTGGAGGCAAAATTATTTTATTAAGCAAAATATCAGTTGACTCAATTTCCTCTGGGGAGGTTTAGTGAGTTACATCAATCACGTTGCGTATGATGAAGGGAAACTACAGAAAGCCATTGCATGAAAGACTCAAACAAATGCGTTATTTCTTGGAATTTTTCGCACTAATTTATCTATTCGTGTTTGTTTTTAACAGGTACAACTATTTTCCTAGAATAGAGCCGTACATGCTTTTAAGTAGCAATATTTCATAACACAATTAGCACTGAAATGAAGAGAGCAAAAATCGAACTGTGGATGTGCTTTTTGGACAAATTGTAAATGTAAGCATAATCTACAGCAAGTTGATGGTTTTTTGAACTTAAATGTGTTTGTAAAACATTGGTTATATAAAATGGGTTTTAAAAGTTCTTATTTGTGGACATGTTGGCAAGTTCCTTTAGGTAAAGAATTGGAGATAACTTGTTTAAATAGCAAATAGGGCAAAACTGTATCCAATCGGACAGACATGCTTTTAATTTTGCTTTTATCACTTCATGTATAATAATTTTTTTTTGTGTTTTACATAGACTGATCATCACGTTTACTATGGTCAACTTTGCTAGAAAATTAACTGACACAGGTTATAATAAAAGACCTTGAACTAAACATAAAAAGCAACACAAACTGTCACAAACATAAGTAAAATGTACTAATAAAAATGAATAACTGTGCAGATTAAAAGATTGATTTATTGCAACCTGTCTGTCAATGCCTTTGAACATAACAAATCTCCTAAAGTTGTCACTATACTATGTCACAATGGGCTTTCCGTAAATGTCAAAGAAAGCACAACAAAATGGGTAAATGCAGCGCCCTCGAATGGTCAATGCAGCGCACGCCTTGTGCTCCATTGGTTTCAGGGACGCTGTTTTGCATCCAATCCTGAGGTATATAAGGTCCTTGCTTACCAGTCCTTAGAATACAATGTTTGAGATACACTTCGAAGGCCATGCAAGCCATAGTCATTATCAACAGCTTTGGAAAGTTGACTTTTGAATACTCTAGGAAAAAGTTACTTTGTTCTGCAAACGTACCCTTGGCTTAAATCAACAAGTTACACACTCTGGCGTGACTTATTTATCCTCTGCAATGATATCCGACTCGCCTTCTTGTTGTTTTTTGCAAAGGTGTTCGCTAAGAAAGTGAAAATTTCAAGGTAGTCAAAACGTTTAAAAGAGACAAATGGGAAATGCATATGCAATGAGTGTATCTGTAACACTTAGCGGTATGTGGGCTCAGTGTGGGCTGCAGGCTGTAGAACTTACAAGATGCAACAGTAGTTTGCTAGTTCTTGCTTTAAACAAGTAGAACCGTCAATATATTATCATTAGACTTGAATGCCTTAGTTTTTGCTGATACCTTTTGTTGTATGGGTCATTGAGACGTATCTTATCCTGTGAACTAAGAAATGTCAAATTCAATTACGGCCACTTTGAGTAACCTACACTAGACTTTCTACTATCAAAATAAATGGAAGCTATTATTGAATTAGACAGGGAACAAAAGCCAGGCGCGGCTGGGTCACTGTTTGCGCTATTGTTTAGTTTCTTCAGGAATGTGAGTAAGGGTTTCCATTATTATACCGTGTGAAAATATGGCTTTATTATCCTACACATTCAAGTCATAAGTGCATGTTAATTATTTTGTATAGTAAATGTACATATATTGATAAAGTGTCTACTGCATATTTATAAGTAACATTTATATACAGTGTAACTTGTTACTTGATATTTCAATTATGTCGCCCCTTACTCCATTTAAGAAGCTAATTACAGCAAGGACACCGGCACAACATTCTCTTGTTATTTTTCGTCTACCTTTGTTCTTTTATTATCTTAGGATGAAGTAAAGCAGATGGCGTAACATAAGGTAAATGAAACGTATACTATTTAGAGTCGGTTACAAATTTGTATCTAAGCGGTCATTTGAGTACGAAAAGAATTATGAATACATCGTGAGTTGTCCTTGTGTAACTTGATAGTTTTTTAGTTCAAAGGATACATTCATATTTTGAATAGATATGAGGCGGGATATTGTACGAAAGTTAAATTTACGGGCTCCAAATTATAGACTGTCTTATTGCCGAATTATACCCAGATATTATAATCCATAATTAAGTTATCCTTGTTATAACAGCAGCTA
>LR142569.1:0-10313 GCA_900659605.1 Tisbe holothuriae
AAAATGCAAACAAAATTTGTAACACAGATAGGTCCACAAAATATTTCTTAACATGCTCTACACTTTTTGACTTCATAAGCACAGCCCAAAACCTATGTTTAAGGCCTTTTCTGAGCCGATATAATAACACATATAAAAAAACCACCCTGTAGGTCGCGTGAAATGCCTGGCAGACGATATAAGATCTAGAGAGGTTTCAACAGTTTGAAACTCCCTAGAGAGTTTCTCTAGTTCAGGATTGTTGTGGCATGGAACCACTCTTGCATTGGATTCTAGAGGGGTTGGAACGTCCCAAGAGAGAATTGTTAGCAGTACAATATAGAGTTAGAGATGTGTCGTTATAATACCTCTCTAGTATTTGACACCGACCATTTGGGAGTTGGAAAAAGAAGGTTATTTCCACTTCTTCTCAATGTTCTTGTCGAAAGAAAGATACTTTGAAGCATGACTTTTTCCCAGGCAAGTCATTTTCTCGATATAGAGCTACTGGAACAAATCAAGAGGTGATAATATTTCATTCATTCTTGGTGATTTTTGATTCGTTTATTAACCTTATAATGATAATTTCTCAAATTTTAAAACAGATGGGTTCTTATATAATTTATATGATATCATTTTAATGCCTACATTTTGGATCCCTAGACTCTAGGTGATTAAAAGAACTCTTGATGATAATTGCAGAGACCTTTTCTTTTACAACAATTATAAATAGCCGAGAATAACCCTCCTAAGCTAGCAAGTCATTTGCTTGTCCACGACTCAAGAAGAGCAATGTTAAAAAAATGTTTCTTCTTTCATATTTATTGTTGAGAAACTAATGATTCCGATACAGGCAGTGTTTCATTTCGACTTTTGAAGTAGTACGCTTTCTTACTTCTTATAACGTTTTATGTGTTATTTAAAATAGTACGAACTGCCGTCACCAAAAGCATATTTAGTCTTATTAATTTCAAGGAACCTGCTAATTTTAAAGTAGTGTATAAAACGTGACAACACCTAACGCCTACAAAAAAGAAGCATCCTTCATGTTAATGCGCATTAGGCCGTGTCTTGTGGATTAGGTGGCCTTTAAATTAGAATTAAACCGTGGATTTTTGAAGAGTACACATATTTTGATAACTGAAGTTAATACTTAAAATGTATTGTAGATCTAACATTATGTTACACAAAAATCACTAAAATGTTGTTATGTATGAATTTATGTTTTGAACAAGGATTTTTTTTACAGTTATAAAGGAATATAAAATACTACAAAACTGTCAGAGACGTTACAATTACGAGTATAAAGTAACATTTGACTCTTTTATGTTAGTTTAAAAATATGTTGTAGTGATTCTAATATTCGTACGATATAAAGAAACTAGAATTCCTTGTACCTTGCAATTTCCCTCGGAGCTTACACAAACTATGCGGTCTTATAGCAACACCACCAAATATCTGACTCTGTAATTTCAGACGAAATCGCTGGAGCTGAAAATGGCCCTAATTTTAAGGAATAAAATATGCTGACGGAATTGTGAAGGTTGAAGAAAATTTGCCACACTGGGATAACAATATAAAATTAATCTATTATTTTTCCCGTCTAGCCACAGTGCCATTCTGTAACTAAACATGTAAGTTAAATTATAGATTTTTTTCTTGTTCAGTTAAAGCTTGGTGTACATGTACTGTCTTAAAAGTTGCTTTTCTAGCAAAATACGCATTTTCCTGCTCTCACTCTAATGCCATTTTTTGTTCAGAGTGGGGCATTCTTAGAATTTTACTGTATATAAGTGTGTGAAATCACGTCAGGGAATCTTGCGAATGTCTGCCATTTTCTCATCCATTTATCACACTGCAAAGAACACAAAAGTTCCTTTTATTCAGTTAAATATGATGCATATTGTGCCCATATTCTTGTAAAGCACCTTCAAAATATAGTATTACGCAAGGGTATGTAGGGGAGGTTTGCTCTCAGGGGCCCCCAAGAGGAGCTGCCTGGAACAACTTATGAGACGAGGGCCCGCAACTTATGAGACAAAAATTTGAAATATTGGCGGTTAAGTTTTTGATCAGAATGATCATATTCGAAATGTACTTTTGACCAAAAGATGTTCAATGTTATGTTAACAGCAAAAACGTTTTATTCAAAAGTGTTTCTCAACCAATTCCTATATAACAAGTATCAGAGTTTGAATAATATATTTTATAAAATTATGGCCCTCAGTTGAGTCAGTTCTAGTTCTTTGGTAAGAAAGTTGAGAAATATGATCTTGCTACAGATAGATGAGAACGAGCGCGAGGAAGTTATGAGACGCGGGAAAACGGGAAATTCAAATACATTTTCCTACAAGCAAACCTCCCCTACATACCCTTGGTATTACGGAAAGACGTGTCTGCAATGGCGTCTCCGCTGAGTAATTCATTCCTCATGAGAGCACTAAAATTGCTACAATCATCGTGTATTCTTTCCCCCACTTCCCTAAGGGGTTAATTTGAAGAAAGAGTAGTCTGAGTGAAAAAAGATTTAAATGAAGCCTTAGGGTCAGTGATCTTATGAGCAATCTTACATTTAATGCCCTATTTTAAACTTCCCGAAGAGCATTTAATTGTATGAAAATAGCAAATGACAAACGTTCAAGGAATGCCAGTTATTAAAACGTTCGTCGCGTCATATTAGAGTTGTTCAGATCCGCAAAGGCAATAAAACAATACATGCCGTAGCAGCAACTGCAGGCAGCTGGCCTAAGTCTGCCAACATAGTTTTTCCGTCTTCTACTCTGCGGGAAACTCGTTCCGATACATTTATTGGCAAAAAACGGATGTTGCCAGGTATGGAGAGAGTTATAAATGATTACTTTCTTGTAATGCACTGTGGCCTGATTGCTTTAAAAAAGTTCAAACACCTGTTTGAGGGTTAAGAAATACATGTAGAAGTAACATTTTACACAAAATGTAACTATTTATTTCTTTACGAAAACCAAAGCGCTTTCTGATTTATACATCCAATGTAGCAACAGCAAAAAGGCCTTTTCACTGCAAAAGGTGGAGCAAAAAGTCTGTAGGGAGTCTTAAAGTCTGAAACATATTGGGAAGAAGACTGCATCTGTTGATTTTTATACGAGGCCCCCAAATACTGGAAAAAAGAGTTGTATGTGAATTTGTCAATATTAATCTAAAATATAAAATCCGATTCCATAAACATATGTGTACTGCTGGCCCAAGGCCACCTGCCCTTACACTTCCAATAGCAAAGGAATCACTATTGACATATCACCTTGCTTTGGACTGTTTATTGCTCTTCTAACCCCTTTTTCTTGCACTTTTTACCTTGACTGCTTGATCCTCCTGCAGCGTGCCAGCAGCAAAATAGTGCTGGGAGATTAATTGTTTAGAAGCACGGATTAGCAAGGAGCTGCCAGCCAAAAAGATGAATTTAAAGGTTGCTTTGCAATGGTGGAGTGGTGGGTTTATTCTATTTTTGGAGATACACCAAACGGTATAAAGTATAAACGTTTGTTTTAAGACAATTATTATAAGTAAAATTCGTTAAAAATGCCTCAATATGACGGTATAAGTTAATTGCAAGCATCGTGCTAAGAAAAGTAATGTTTTTGCATGATGGATACGGGTCTTACTACTAAAATACTACTAAAATATATTGGCATGCTAAACTCTGCTTATTATAAGAACATAGTACAGACTGAGTAAGATAAAGCCTATTTCCCACCCAATAACCAAATCTCCTTTGTATACCTTGGCAGTCCTTAAATTGGCAATAAACCTGTCACCTCAATTTATACAAGATTTCCTGCAAACGAAAACAAAGTGGAAACTTTTCTTCCACCTTTTGGCATGAATCCGCAAACAAATATTTCAGAGGTTGACTTTTCTGCTTTGATTTGATGGAGGAAGAGGTTGTTTTGCCATCTTTGATGTGTCAATTTAGGAAAAATCACTGCCGAGAGAATTAAGAAAATTATTAACTGTCAATAAAATAAATACACTACGAAAGTACCTATTTTCAGCCGTGTACTATTATTGAAGGGATGTCAAAGAGTAAATTATGGCAATAATACCCAAGATGTCATAATAGTTTGTATTTAATGGAAACTTGAAACTACAACTGTTCATATTTAGATTAGCTCATGAAATAGCGCATAGACATAATGTTATAGTAATTAATACTATAATTGCAATACTAGGCCTTAAATTTGTCCTTTTAGACTCTTTTCCTTCCTCAATTTCCATCCTTGGCACACAGGTCGACATAAAAAAAGAGAGATTGAGTTTTTTTGCTATCGATTTGACATTGGAAAAATGGAAGATACGCCGACTCAAAAGGCGGCGGCAGTGAATCTGCAAAGAGATGATATATTTTCTGCATCCGAAAAGTCAATAATTCAAAGTTGAGACTGACTGGGTTGTTTGAAAAGGAGAGGCATTCATATGAATAGGAAAAAGGGGCCTTGAAAATACAGGCTTTATATACTGCATGAACATAATCCTTCAAATCGAAATAAACAACTTACAGTCTTTAAAAGAGTTACATACCTAAATTCATCTAATCTACTATGGAGTCTCAAACTATGGTCTGTAGATGCACACACAGTGTACGCTTTCCGGAGGTGATTTCCCAAAGGAATAGTGAAAAGGATGCTGTGCAAAATTTAAGCAATGAAAACTTGTGCAGTATAAAGCCCATTTTATGTAGCGTACGTTCACAATTTGTTATAAAACTCACTTTAAAGCATCTATTCAGTCTTCCTTTTTCAAAGCAAATGTATCACCTTTCAACAACGTCTGAACTCTAAAACTGCACTGGAGTCTCCAAAAATAAATTGAATCTCCACAGATCAAATTTACTCCATTACAGGAGCACTCAACAACCCATCCCACATTGACCATGTTTCGCCTCAAATTAAACACGAAAACAAACCTGAGCCAACATTCTACTCTCACCACTCACTCACTGCGGGTGCTTTATGCACTTTAAAATGGGTTTCGCGTCTGGAATTGTAATAGGAAAGAGGGAGAGAAGGGAACTCAAAGATGAAGGGAACAGAGATTCCCTGGCTGGCATGCTTTTGTACTGCCCTGAGAGTATATTCGTACTATAAAACTTATATATTAATTAGTATTAGTCATGCACTTGGTAACATTATGTAAAAATGATAAAATGTACAATGTTAATTTAGGAAATAGTTCTCTATACTGTTAATAGAGAATGACATGGTCTAGGATAATCTAAAATATCTAAGTTTAAACAAGTTCAAAATGCTACCAAATTTAACCATCATATTTAATGTGCGGCATTGGTGTGACTACGTATTGGTTTTCCACGTCCGTACTATCATGTGTAAAACCGATTTTCCTTCTTAATGTGTTCTAAAGTTTAGTTTAAGACAATCAAAAATGACTAAGTTTCGAACAAGTACAAAATTCTACCACATATTAACCGGCATATTTTATGTAGGTATTGGTGTGACTATTGGTTTTACACGTACGTCGTACTATAGAGACTCTTCAGTGCGTACTTTCATGTTGTAAAATCTTTTTCATTCTAAGTTTGGAAAACGTCTCGTAATCAAGTCGTATTTCGTTTAATTTTTTCATTCATATTATATTTAGTTTAACACAAATCGATGATCGGTTAGGTTTGCAAAGAATATAATTTATTCAACAACGTAGCGGTCAAAATTAAACGGCATTGTATGTTAAAAGGAAATCTGATACGTTTTAAATTGAATGACATAAATATTAGTTCTGTCAAAAATTCATATTTAATTACGGCCAATGTTTAATATGTCGGTATCTTGGCAATATTAGTTAAGTACTTGTTCATAAATACTAGAATAATCAAAGCTGTCAAATAATTTCCCTTATTTTTGTCATTTGTTCTTTGTGACGTTGCCGCCAGATGTGAAGAATCAAAGACGCAGACTTTCTGAAAACACAATTTTCGACTCCCTTCAAAGCTCTCAGCGGGTGGTGGTGGAGAGGAGAGAGAGAGAGAGAGAGTTCCTTTGTTCAAGAAAAGCTCAAATTACGACAATTTTGACTCGGAATATTGGGGGAGACTCAAAAACGATGCTGGAGTAAATAACTTTCCATTTTAACTTTGATGAATTTTCTAATGAACAATTGCTCGGCACCCCAACATGGACCAACACACATATTATTTACAGTATATATGCATTTTGGTGCCACTTTGTGCACTTAATAAGACCTTGCAGAGAGCATCTCTTTCTATCCCGTTTTCCACGCAGAGGCTTTAACAGATTAAAAAAGAAAGATCCCATTGCACAGGGAACGGAGCATTTGAAATGCAACTGCTGCTGGTAATTTGGATGCATTCAGTGCATAACATTGATATTCTTCATAATAAACACTGCCTGTTCATCGTTTGTACTGTACTTTCCACTTGCCATTGCTTTATGTCATGGTAAATTCTTTCTTGCAATTACCCTTTCTTCCCCAAATTTCACATGAGACCCTTGGTTAAGAAAGAAGGAGCGAAAGCCTCTTTCTTCTTGTAATAATACTGCTTGCATTAAGGCTTATCTTTTGTGCTCGCGTGTACATGGTTGTATAAAAAGCCTTCTTTCCCCCTGTGATGTGAAATCAGCTTATCTCGGTGGAAAAAGGATTTACACTAATTCCACATTTAGAGGAAACCTTAGTCTCATAAATGTACTGTAACCAAGTGTATAAACTGGCTGTCTACTGCTCATACAAAAGCGCGAGTCGAGGAAATAACTGCAAGCGACAGGGGAGTGATAGAGGCAGCAGCAGCAGCAGCTTGATAAGATTGTTGTTGTTGTTAGACCTCGGCTTATAATCCTGCTCAGTACGTTCAAGTAGAGGTCGAGGCCTGGCCTTGGAAGGAGAAGATGCTAATCAAGGTTTCATTTAATTTTGGGGATTTAAAAGTCTGGCTGGCTGGCGGGTGAAAATAAAGAGGAATGAAGGACTTGAAAGTTGCAAAATTATATTGAAAGAAAATATTGATAGCATATATTGGTGTATGTTACCTTATTATTATAAAAGTAGTACAGTACATGACTGTCAGATTATAATATAGTTCCATCTAATTCCAGTGCACACTGGGCTCAATTTATACTGTAGATAATACACATTCTTAATACAGACAAATCTGCATTTTCCCCAGTATTTTATAGACTCACTCATTATTCTCCTACCTAGCCCACTGTGCAATTTACAATATACTCTATTCAGGTCGTCTCATATTCACACACAGTGTAGCTGACTTCGTCCACATTCGTTTTCCCAGTTTGACTTATTAATGTGACGTCGGAATATCTTTCCTTCCCATGCTCAGAGATTAATTAATTTTCTACCATCTTGATTTATCAGTTCTATATATGTCATTAATAAGAGACATAACTGACTACAACATATAGTACATATAGGGTACAATAATATGCTCTATTTCAGTGTTTCTTGTTGATATAATAAGCTGTTAAATGAGCATGAGTTGCTTTCTGCATGCATAGTAGAATATCAGCTCATACAGATATCAGATGATCTTGGAAGAAGAAGAAACAAGATGAAAATGATTATAGTCTGAAAATGGAAAGGTAGCTGCAGGGATGATAGTTAATTAAAAGAAGATATTTACGGGGTCTTTATTTTAATAATGGCTGAAGAAAGAACCTGGCAACGCTGAAGAGTACTCGAGAGCAGAGGGGAAATCTCTTGAACCTTTCTATGGCCCATTGCCTTTATATTATATCAAGCACTCTCCCTTGGCGAAAAGATTTATCTCTGCCTTGGGGTAGAAGAAAGAAAAGCGAAATAAGACGGAAGAGGCGAAATTGGCTGAAGAAGCAGAAAATGAATGTGTATAATACGCATGTTAGATACATTGCATACGTCAATCAGAGTTACTACAAGGTTTATATACATATATCGTATTAAATGTTCCTAGCTCATTAAATACACCTCAATCGGATATGTCTTTAAAGTTTCTGCCAATTTCCGACCATCGTTGTGCTATTTGAGTGTTGCACTTTCTGCAAGTGTTTTTGCAATGCATTTCCTCTCTCTACCGATAACTTTGTACTCTGGACTCTGAATCACTCTCTTGTAAACAACCCCGTGGCTATAATACTGCTCCTCTGGATATCCGTTTTCCATGTGTAGTCTTTGCAAATAAGAGTTTATTATTCTTTGTGAAAGGGGGTGTAGAGGAAAGCATTGATCACTTTAGGAAGAGAGAGAGAGAGAGAGAGAGAGAGAGAAGAAAGAGAGAGAAGATGTTGCCTGTATAAAAATCTAAAATTAAAGTAAAGTACATGCGATAAAAATTTCAATACTTAGGAGAGATTCAAAGGGCAACTTATCGAAGAGTATGTTGTGCTGTAGCTCTAAATTATCTTTTTTAGTAAGGTATGTGTAACGATTTTAATTATAAAAAACTTTGTACTGCGATTTGAATTTCGTTTCCAAAATAACTTCAGATTAGACGTAAAAGAATCCGTGAAATAGAGCGCAGATTTTTCGGATTCACAAGAGGTACATTTTAAATAGTTAATGCGTATCAATTTTATTTACGTAAGAGATATGGCATATATCAAAATATACAGTGCATTTGCAATATTAATACTAAGTAAACATTGTGCATTCTTCTTGGCATATAACTAAAAATAATATAAATTCGTGCATGACATTTTATTTATTAATAATTTTCCTCGAATTTCTTAAACTTTTAAAGCATGTCATTTATAAACTTCATTTTTCCATGTTCTACTTATTATAAAGTTACGTCTATAATTAACCAGAGAGAAGAGCGCAAGCTCGTGGCGGAATGGTTAGCGCGCGAGACTGCCATGCAAGGGGGCCGGGGTTCAAATCCCGGACCCGGCGCGTTCTCCAAAAAGCTGCCACAGTCCCTTAAGGACTTGCCATTGTGGCGTGCTATTGCAATGAAACTGAAAAGGTAGTGCCCTAAAATATATAAAGAGGGATGCATAGCAAATATTTAAAAAAAAATTAACCAGAGCAAAATGTCATAATATATATTACATATTTTTTGTCAACCTTTTCTATAGCAATGCACAAAAGTTGAAGGAGTAAAAAAATGGAAGCCCACTCACTCAGAGAGTGCATGTGAAAATGCCATAAATGCACAGAGAAGCTGAGAGAAGGCTTTTTGTTGTATTTCGGTGTTGAGTGTATGTGTGCTAATAAACTGTACAAGTATTGCATGACAGAATTGGGAGAAATATAGTAAAAAAAACTGAGAAACTACTCATTCATTTTATTCGTGTATATATTCTAAAAGTCACAAATGCATGATAAAAGTTTTAAAGATGACTGAGTGTACCTATTGTGGTATTACATGGCCTAGCAAAAATACTGCACGTTTGAAACTTGATCCTCAATGGTGTTGTGTTTTCCCTTTTCCTGTGAATAACAAAAGCCGAAAAATAGAAAGGGTTGTCAGCAAGAATTAGTTGTTTTTGCGTTTTACTAAGACTTTTACTACTGTAGAAACAATGCACTTCACTATATAACAGTTGTATAAACATAAAGTCATAGTATAAGTAATACTTTTGCATTGTGTTATGAAGATATCCCACAAACGCTTATTTCCAAAAAATATATAGCTTAAACAGTTTCAGTTTTCACATGCAACCCAATGCCATGTCTTTATGCGGGGACAACGATAGAATCCTGCTTTATGCTAATAGTAGTCAGAATGAGGTAGAAGAGTTATCTGAATGTTGGCAAAACGGATGTTAGGAGGACTGTTCATATCCGTAAGGAAAACATGTTTTCTGGTTTTAGAGTTATGCTCTCTCGTTTATGACGTCGTATCATTCTGGTCAATATTCACATTAAGATGAATAAATGGAGATGGAAACCAGATAAATGCATATTCTCTGGAAAAATGGTTTGTTGTTACATTTTTGCTTAAATGATCCCAGTTATGAATGCTGTCTTAACAATATAGTTTCAAAAGATGCTGCCAAAGTAATAAATAATCATTTTTAAGCATATTTTGCTTCCAAAATACATAAGTTTGTAATATTCTTCATGGTTTCTTTTCTATTAGAACATACATTCTGTTGAATGAGAAACTCGCTAAGGGAATTGCCATATTTTGGAATGGATTATACACACATGGAATTCTTTCCATATATTACGTCATAGGAAAATATTTTTAAAATACCAAAGTTGCTTGTCCCAAGTAATTCTAGTATATACCAAATGAGTAGCCACGCACCGTTGGCTTGAAATGCCGGCAGGGGCCAAAAGTTCCAGTCTTAGCTGCCTGTGCAGCTGATCAGAAAAGTTCCAAACAAAAT
>LR142570.1:0-10313 GCA_900659605.1 Tisbe holothuriae
GACAGGGTATTAGGAGCGGGACCGCTGCTGCGGCGGCGGATCCTGACGAGGGTGGAGGCCGCGGAGTCAAAAGAGGACACATCAAACCCTGGAAGTATCAACAACATAAATACCATTAAGATCAATGTTACTATTTAAACATATACCAGTGCGCTGGAATATTGGTTAAATAAAAAGAAGGTATAAAAGAAAGACAATTATTTGGTGCGCCGAATTTTAGGTCTTGAGACCGATCTAAAAGCTGCGGCTAAGAAAGGTCAGAACAAATACGATACGCTTGATTTAGGTAGGTGCGCCCGCCGAAAATCAATATCAAAGCCAGGGAATAAAATATCGTATGCAAAACAATTACTAATCACAAGCTGCGGCTACGAAAAGTAATTGGAGGGACTTAAACCGGTGCGCCGATTGACAGTCTAACTCACGTTATTAGAACATTAGGCCGGGCGAGATGAAAGGAGACTCTGAAATTGAAAAAGAAGGGGTTATCAATGCACGTTAAGCAAATTACTGACAGGAAAATGAGATCAGGAATGGTCACTAGAAAGAAGAGGAAGGACACGGGAGCCAGGCTAAGAAGAAGAATGAGTCAAACAGACTCGGAAGGGGAAAGGGAAGTAGATTCCACCAACGACCGACTTCTAGCCATGGCCTCCGAAGGAATCGGAGAAGTAGTACCTTCTAGGGAAAACTCCCCAAATCAGGGGGGGAACAAAGGTCAGAAGGACACAAACCGTCAAAACACACCCTCTACAACACGAATGGAAGACTCAAGGAACTCTCAGACGGGCGGTGATGAGATGGGATTTGACTGGGGAGATCACCCTCCAGCGGGAGGTACACGGTCAAGAGCACCAGCACCCACTCCGCAAGACCTCAGACAGGCAGAGGACAGGTTCTACACGGCGAAGAAGAGCGGGAAGTCGAAACAGAAGAGAAAGAAGACAACTTCTCAAGGATCGTATTCGACGGCCCACGTCTCACAAACTCATAGAACGGAGGAGGGACCCACACATCAACCCAACACTGACCCACCACAGAGGAGAGCAGAAGCTCCCCCAGAGGAGACAAATAGAGAACCAAGAGGAAACCAACCGGCGAACGAGGAAGATGACGGAGATACCGATTCCGAAGTCCTCACAATCTCAAGGGACGACTTCCGGGAATTCTTAGCCTCTCATAATGTAATGACTAGAGAGGAGTGGGAGAATCATCGTGAAAACTGGGAAAGAATGTGTAGAGAAGCCAAAGCCATTGGCACGGTAGGCGCTCGTAGCAGGGCTCGGAACCGAGAATTCAGGAAGGCAGATCAGG
Source organism: Tisbe holothuriae (assembly GCA_900659605.1). Lineage (NCBI taxonomy): Eukaryota > Metazoa > Arthropoda > Copepoda > Harpacticoida > Tisbidae > Tisbe > Tisbe holothuriae. The sequence goes on from LR142570.1 coordinate 1,315, forward strand.
CCCGAAAATTCTGGGAAAACTGGAGGCAAGAAGCCAAGGAAATAAATGCGCTACTGAAACGAAGGCAGCCACCACCGGGGGACTCGTCCGCACAAGTGCCACGACCGGGCCCCTCCGGCTTTTACCATCAACCCATGAGAGACATACCCCCCTCCAGACGAGAACACGGTCCCCCAGAGGAAAATGAAACCCGCTACAGAAACGCACCTAACGGGGTCAACAAGAATGGATACCAAAACTCCAAGAACAATCGTACGACTCACGCTAATGAGCAGAGACGTGATCAACAACCCCCGAGAGGAGCTCCGCCACATTCACAAGAAAGAGCGTATTACAATCCAAATGGGGGACAAGACCCACAAGGGGAACCTCAAAACATCCCACCAGGAAGAGGCCATACGAGGCCACCCGGTAGGGACCGGGGGAACGCTGGCGGAGGAGGAGGTGACGACGATGGAGGGGGATCAAGTGGACCGTCTAGCGAGTACTCCACTTATAGCTACGCATCTAGTAGGAGATCCTCAGCGGTAGACTCGGTACGATCCGACCTTCGAGATTATCTCAACCAAAGGAGGCACCAGGGAAACTTTGATCCCAGACAGAACGTTAGAGCGGTACCTAACCCGGCGCCTCAGTGGGGTCCAGCTTACGGAGGAGGTCAACCCCGACCACCAGCTCCCCGTCCATTCTTAGGACATTACGGAGGACACATTCCCCACTGGGATCGTCCTGGAGGAGAGGGACAGAACTTTTATCTAAGACTCCCTGAGCCATGGAATGAAGTTCCCCCCCATGCCCAACTGGCTTCTCAGACTACACTAATCTACAGAAGACAGGCCTACGTCCCAAATTCGAGGGGAACCTCGAGACCTACCCTGCATTCCAACAACAATTCCTGTTGACCGTGCACAATATGGACATCCCGCTGACAGTCAAGTATCTCGCGCTATACCACGCTATGGAAGGGAAAGCTCCACAGGTACGAGAGAGTGCCCTCCCAGGACCCGAAGGATACAAGCTGATGATAAAGCGACTGGAATCCCTCTATGGGGGAGAAGAACGCCACTTGACGTTGTACAGCGGACATCTCAGACGCCTCCAACCCATTCGACAGAACTCGTTGAGCGAGCTAGATGGACTAGTCAGAGCAATCGAAGCTTTCCACGCCTCGCTCCCTCGGACGCGTAGGCATGAAAAACGAAGTCTGAACCATTTTGAGGACATTTTCAACAAACTCCCTTCTGACATGAGAATGTCGTATTGCGATTTCTGTCACCAAACACAGCAGGAGGAGATGCATGTGGGAAACCTGCTGTACTGGCTGAAAGAAATCAAGCTCCGAAACCTACGTCGAGAGAGAGAGAGAAGCGGACACCAAAACCGATCCAAACAGATCAATTTGGTTCACCCCATAAACGACTGCCCCATTTGCATAGCGTCTCACTCCCTGGACAGCTGTCCAGTATTTCTCAACAAAACCGGGGCCCGCAGAAAGAGCATAATCATTGACCTACAAAGATGTCTTAAATGCTTGGGACACGGTCACGTCATCAAAGACTGCTCATCGGTAGCCTGTTCAAAATGCACAAAAAACCATCATGTACTCTTGCATGGGACCTTCTTCCCCCCGCTAAATAAGAAAACCACGGCGAATGCTGTAGCTACACCCGGAGGAGATTACTGCCCGGAAGGGGAAGAGCTCCTAGCTGCCTTAAACGACCTAGAAATAGACGAACTCGATCAGAACCCTAGGTCGCCCGTCAATGCTATACACATCAACGCTACATCGGAGGTTCAACCCCCACTGACTTCGCACCGACACGTAGTAGTTAGGCTAATAAATCCTGAGACCAAAGTCGCAGAATTAGCTAATGCCTTCCTTGACGACGGGAGCGAAGCCGAATTCATGGAAGCGGAGTGTGCGGACAAGATCGGTCTCTCAGGCGAAGAGCACAACATGCCGGTATCTCTGTTCTCAGGACAGGAAACTTTAATAAAGGGAAGAAAAGCCCACGTAGTGGTGGAGAGTCTAAACGGAAAAATAAGGCGTACCATCGAGGTCATGATAACCGACAATCCGATCGGCAACTTCAGACCCGTCGACTGGTCAGAGCATCGGAAGAAATGGAAACACTTACGCGATCTTCCTATTCCTCCACTGACAGGAAAGGGAAGAATCAACATTCTGTTGGGACTAGGCGCACATTACTTCCACCGATCCGTGAAGGAAATTGCAGGGAACAATCCCGAAGAACCAGTGGCAAGACTGGGACCCTTAGGATGGACAATAGTAGGAAGAGTACTGCCGCCGCAGAGCGCCACTCAGTCCCAAGGCACTCCAAAGGTGTCTACCAGCTCATTCATCAGAGTCCTGGAAGCAGAGACCAGAGTGGACTTTCTAGAGCATCCCGACCCGTACATCAAAGCAGCGCGAAACCCTCCGCCCATAATAAACGGGGGAGATCGGAGAGCCTTAGCCACCCTTGCTTCACAAACCGTTCACACTCCGGGAGAAAGAGCAGTGGCTCCAATCCTGTGGAAGAACGACGACCGTCCGGAGCCTAATCACGAAGATGCAGTAAAATTATGGCGAAGGCAGACATCCTCATTCGAACAGAAGCCAGAAGTGAGGACGAGATATGACAAGGTGATACGAATGTGGCTGGAAAAAGGATACGTCAAACCGGACCCCACCCTGAAAGATCAGGGAGCATTTTTTATGCCACATTTCCCCGTAATCAGGGAGGACCGGAAGACCACCAAAATCCGAGTGTGCATGAACGGCAAGTACAAGTTCCAGGGAAAGAGTCTAAACGACTACATCCTCGCAGGCCCGAAAATCTGCAACGAGCTGTTTGTAGTACTGCAGATATTTCGACGAGGGAGGATTGGACTGATCTCGGACGCTAAGGAAATGTTTCTGAGCATCGGCATCCCGGAGGAGGACTACAAGTATTATTCGTTCCTGCATTCCTTTGAGGGAGAGAAAGAGCCAACAATGTACCACTTCACATGCCACCCGTTTGGGAGCTCGGGCAGCCCCAACTCTTCAATATTTGTGGTGAAGAGGCGTGCTCTGCAGATGTGGAGAGTAGCAGCATTAGCAGCATTGATAATCTTGATCGCGTCCATGGTGGACGACAATCTAGGGTCTGTGGACACTCGCAAGGAAGCTGGCGAGCTGGTTGCGGGGCTGATATCCATTTTCGGATCCCTGCGCATTGACCTACATAAATGGGCGTCAAACGATCCGACGGTGATCCCCGAAGAACACCGATCAGACAAAAAAGTCATTGAGATCGGAGAACCCTTGACGGGAGTCGAGGACAACCACTCAGCACTGGGTTTGCTCTGGCATCTCGAGGAAGACGAGTTCTCAGTCAAGATCAACACCCAATTCCCCTCCAATCCCACTAGACGGTCAGTTATGGCAGCATTTATGAAACTCTACGATCCAGCTGGCTGGACGGGTCCGAACAACATGATGGGAAAAATGCTCCTAAAAGAAACCTGGAAAGAATGTCCAGAATGGGAAACACCTCTAAGCCCCACCAACTCCAAGAGGTGGGAGGACTGGTTCTCTCAGCTCAAACACTTGGGAGCTGTCAGGATCCCACGATGGGTCAACCCTTCGGTGGAAGGGGCAAAGCTACACGTATTCAGCGATGCATCCGGGTATGCCTACGGCTGTGTGGCCTACATCACAAGCGGAGATCGCTCGGTGCTAATCGCCTCCAAGTCCAAAATCATATCAGTCTATGTGTCGGATTTAAGCGTGCCAAGACTTGAGCTGGAAGGAGCTTGCTTGTCCATAAAGCTGATCACCAAACTCTGGAGGGCGTTCGACATTTCCTCGGAAAATACTCATTTCTGGACGGACTCACTCAATGTAGTCCACTGGGTAAAGGCCCCCGGTAGAGAGGTAGATTCCTTCTGCGCCAGAAGAGTGGCCATGATACGAGAGGCCTCCCCTCCACAACAGTGGCATCACGTCCCGACGGATTTGAATCCAGCGGACGTGTTGTCCAGAGGAGCAAAGATGAAAGCCACCATGGAGCATCCACTTTGGTGGCACGGACCCAAATATCTGCTCACCAACGACTGGCCTTCCACTCCGGTCTCCCCCGAACCAGTGATCCCATTACCCGAGGAAAAGTTCTGGAGACAGATGTTGGGAATATTCGCAATTTCCATTTCCAGGCACGAATCGCTCGGAACTTGGTCTGAGCTTCTAAGATCCGCTAGAGCCACCATATCTGCTGCCAACAACTGGGGGAAGAAAGCGGGAGTGGGGATCAATATTCCCAATACCAGAGAGGAAGCTAGACTCATGCTATTCAGATCCGCACAAAGAGACACGTGGGGCTCTCACTTCGATGGGAGGGACCAAGTCATTCATAGACCGGGAGCTGACCCGTGGAAGGGTTTGGACCCCGAAATAATCGAGGGCGTTTTGGTGGTTAGAGGAAGAACCGGAGTGGAACCACGGATCCTTCTACCCAAGTCGCATAATGTGACCAAATCTTGGGGGCATCACATTCATTCACAACATCTGAAACACTCGCTAGGACCCAAGGGACTCATCACCACAATCCGCAAAATAGCCTGGATACCTAACGGCAACCAATTCGCTCGCTCTATCACCACCAAATGCTTTCCTTGCAGGAAGAACTTCGCCACCCACAGCCGACCCAAAATGGGTCCACTCCCAGACACAAGAGTGGGACGAGGTAGAGTAGGGCAACTCGCATTCGAGGACATCATACTCGATATTGGGGGTCCATTCCAGGTGCTCCCCACCCACAGAAGAAACCGTGAGAAAAGATGGTTTTTGGTCATCACATGTGCCACATTCCGGGCGGTGCACATTGAACCATTAACCGGACTGGATGCAGCTTGCTCTTTGATGGCAATACAAAGGTTCGCCTCAAGACGGGGTCTGCCAGCCACCATACTGAGCGATAATGCTCCACACTTTGTGCAACTATCCCAAATGTTTTCACAACTCCACCACTACCGAGGACACAGCGTGGCCTCCCCGGGATGGGCGGAGGTACAGTGGGATTTCTATCCTCCCCGTAGCCCCCACGTCGGGGGTGCAGTCGAAATAATGGTGAAAGCGACAAAGCGAGCCCTGGTGGGTATCCTCACAAAGGAAAACTACAACGAAGATCAGTTCCATACGGCTCTGGTAATGGCGGAGGAACTACTGAACACTCGTCCCATTGGAGTTCTCCCTACAGACTTGGAAGAAAAGGAGGCCCTCACACCTGGTCACTTCCTAGGATCAGGGACTCTAGTGGGGGATTCACATCTGGACTGGAAGAAGATGTTGGACCACCCTGAAAGGGTGTGGGCGGAGCTGCAGATCTCGAGAGAGAAACTATGGGTAAGGTTCAGAGAAGAAATCGTGCCCACTCTGGAACCTAGCGGAAAATGGAGACAGTCCACTTCCCCCATTGAGGAAGGGCAGATAGTGGCTTGTATGCACTCGGAGTCACACAGGAGCAAGTGGGAACTAGGACGAGTAGTGAAGGTGTTTCCAGGATCGGACGGAGTGGTGAGGGTGGCGGAGGTGATGATAAAGGGAAAGCTTTTTAAGCGCCACGTGAGACTCATGGCTCCCGTCGAGTGAAAGCTATTGTATTCACAGAAGATTTTAATAAATAATAAAAGACGAAACACTATTACAGGTGTTGATAGAGGAACTTTAAGAAAAGAAAAATATTTTATATTAGTTTATCTAAGGAAACGGCTCTTATTTTTCAGACGAGAACAAACATGAGCTACAGCGAAGCAAAGCTTCAGGGTTACAACAGAGACTCCAACCAACATCCCGTTACTCTGGCCTCTACTTCGGGGAGGACTCAAGACAGGGAGATCACACAGAAGAAACTCTCGGAGGCACTACTACTCACAGCACCAATAATTCGGCTTGACTGGGACTCCCATCCACACATTCGTACGGCTTACTCTGACCAGGAGGTTCGGGAGGGACTGGGATGGCTAGAAGAGAACTCACAAGTGCCAGCGGTCGGTATCAACATAATTCGGGACGCCAACACGGGATACCCGTACTGCCTGGTACTTAGTACCCACTCTGGATGCGTCCTAGTGATAGGCTTGTACCATTGGATATGCGAGACCAGACCGATAGACCCATTCGGGAAACTCGATGAGGAAGAACCCCCTCCAATCCCGAACAGGTTCCCAAACTGGACAAGTCTAATATCTTCAGACGTTCATCAGTTCCTCCAAAAGAGTACGATCATCACGGCACAACCAGAGGAATTAAAAAAGGGCTTACCTCAGTACGATCACATCTCAGTGGTGGACATATGCGAGGACACTCTCTCACACATGCTACCCATTTCGTGGATGCATCCACATCGAGGGGGGACGGGGATCCACGACGACGACATCCAGACCCTGCTGGCGGCTCTTTTCTACACTCAAAACGAGACTGAGCAGGAACAGCGAGACTGGCCGAGGGACGACGATTTTCAATATTCCACGTTCTGCCATATTAATTCTCCGATGCAAATTTGCTTCTACGCAAACAAAGGAAGAGAGATCTGGAGCGCAGTATGGGTCCGAATTTATTTGCTGCTCGATCATGGCCACATGACACTTCCAACAGGAGGAGACATTGAGTCCCTCTTGATCGAGTGGATAAAAGAAGACTTCTTAATGGGATCCCTGATCAACCGACCGCGACTGAACCAAAACAAAACAACACGCTCTCTCGGACAAACGAAAGAAGAAGACAAAGGAACAGAGGATTTCATATTTGCACTAATTATGCAATGTGTTGAAAACGCTGCTAATCACGTTCCGGTAGACTCTTTACAGATCTCCCGATCGATCCCCGAGCAACCCGTCGACCTCGACCGTGGAGAGTCCGTGCTCCTACTCCACGCCGACGAAGAGTTAGACTACGAGGACGATTTCACTGAGACCACTGCAACTGCGGTTGCTACTGGTCCGGTACCAATGGAGAACGTCTCTGCTGCGGCAGTGACAGGTTCACCTCGATCTTCTCCCTCGCGAGGGAGAATGAATCAAAAACCGAAACGATCCATCTTGGATAGTCGTCCTCAGCGCGTCCGTTGGGAAGATGAGCGTGGACGGGATCGGGAGGTTCGAGGAGAGAGAGGAAGAGATCGAAGGGAGTTGAGATCACAACGTGACAGTGAGAGGTCACACTCTCGGCATGATAACGACAAGCGCCGCACACGTTCAGACCGGAGGTCTCGTTCCCCGACCAGACGATACGATGCGCGTTGCGGTCGATCGAGTGAGAGCGGGCGTCGAGCAGTGGAATTGTCCTCACCCAATAGGGTTCCGTTGGGACCCAAGAGTACGACCATCAAGCGGGTGTGTAGTTCTTCTCATTCAGAGACGGTTCATGTGGAGACTGAGGTTGAATCGAAGAGGTCGTCGTGTCCTCCTCCTCCTCCGACCAAACGCAGACCACCGACATCCTACAGAGCTCCAGAGGGAGGCCGACATAAAGTCAATCTGAATAGCGCGATGTATCCAGAGTCGAAGACACAAGCTGAGGAGCGAGTAAAGGACCGACCCAGTGGTGGACTTTCTCGATCCGTGAAGAGGTGTCGCACCCCTTCTTCCTCGTCTTCGTCGTCCTCAAGCGCATCGGATTCCTCGTCGAGTTCGTCGTCTAGCTCTTCTAGCTCTTCTCTTCCGATGGGGAGCCATCAAAGGGTGTTGTTCCCTCCTTTGAAGACGAGAGCCACTTGTTTGGACTCCCACGTACGGATACGCACTCGATTGCCTCGGAAATTAAGAATCGAAAACGCGTCGAGAAGATGATAAGTAACTTAAGATGTCTGGTCTTAAAGAACGGTCTCACCCCCTTCTCCCGTAATCTATGGGATAGATACAGGCCTTGTTGCAGTCTTCAGAGGTGGTGTACGTGTTGTGGATCTAGCTCTCATAAGTCTTTACTCAAATGTCCTGTGCTCCAGTCGAACAAGACGAACATGGACGAGCGTTCGACAAAAGTTTGTGGATACAAGTATTGTTACAAACCCCAATCCCACACTTCATCGGTCTGTCCTAGTGTCCACTCCTACTGCTGGCACTGTGGACGTCGTGGTCATGAGTATAAGCGCTGCTCGTTGGACGACCCGGATGAAATGCGGGCCGAGTACGAGAGGTTAGCCACGCGGAGTTACAAGTTGGCTCCTATAACCCACTTGGACGGATGGGGGTACTCAGGAGCGTCCGATGTTCTGGGGGATCTTGTCGCGGTTGATGTCGATGGTCAGGAGTACTGGTGTACGAGCTCTTTCAGGAAGAAACACAAGGCGTTGTCATCTTCCAAGTGGCTGTTGGAGTGGAAGAAGGAGAATTATCAGGACTGATATTATATCAATAATTCGTAGGGTTTATTTGAATATGTCTCAAATAAGGGGGATTTATGTCGAAAATTATTGTATTGGCATCCTAATTGAGTACGATTCGAAAGTCCCTCCTTTTCTTGGGGGAGAGAGGCCAGAGGAAGGGATGACATGACATCAGAAGAGCAGAGAAAAGTAGCAGGAATATAATCATATTATGACATCTTACAGAGTGATTATGGGTAGCATTTGTGTGTATATTAAATTTGAATACTCCTAATCTAACATCAGAATACTGTAGAGCATGTTATAGTTCTAATTTGAGAATTCAAGAATGAGAGCCTAAAATAATTGTTTCTGTTGTCCCTGTTTTGTGGAGAAAGAAATAAAATCAGCAGTCTTGCTTCAAACATTGAATTAACCACATGTCTCTTTTTGTCTCTTTTATTTCATTCTCATTTCTTAGGTCTGGAACTTGTTCATAATTTTATACAAATGGTGACCCACCGACGTGACGAGAAGACTTCGTCACTATAATACCAGTCACGGTCGCGACCGAGACAGGGTATTAGGAGCGGGACCGCTGCTGCGGCGGCGGATCCTGACGAGGGTGGAGGCCGCGGAGTCAAAAGAGGA
>LR142572.1:0-10308 GCA_900659605.1 Tisbe holothuriae
CAGCCAATCAGTCTGGGCACAACCGGTCCGGTGGGAATGAGGCTGCGAGCAAGACGGTCGTTGGCCGTTGTTTGAGGAACACAGACGATGAAATACTATAAATAAAAGAATTAACATTATACTTCATAATAATTTGTTTTATGATGTTACCTGATCCTGAAATCTTCCCTCTGGCAGGTCAACGTTGAAATCGGGCGTCTTGAGGTTGTATGCTCCAGTTCCAATGCAGGAAGAAGAGTAACCAAGGTCTACGGATAACAACATGTTGTATTATTTTCAGGAAACAAAAGCCATTCATTTAACCCAAATGCTACCCAACATTGTAGTTGAAAAAACTTTTATTATACAACTGATCATAATACAGTTTGCTATCCAAGATAAATTCTTACCCTGTAGAGAACATCCCATCTCATCAGGCCACGCGCACTGATCAAGCTCAGCATTGTAGACTAAACCAGGAATCTTGGCGCATACTCCAGGATCACAGTTTTGACTCATGGCAGATGCTAAATAAAAAAACGCACAAACATAAAACACACAAATAAGAAACATCGTAATTGCACTTACCCAACAAAGCGGCAACAACGAAGAGTACCTTTGCCATTATAAATACTCTTTTTTAAAGGATCTCTTTCTTCTACTGGAAGTTGAGAAGAACTGAATAAAGCACGAAAGAAATTTCACATGAAACGACTAGGAGAGGCAACACCAAAACGACGACGACGACTACCAAGCTACAACCTGACCGAGGTAAAAACAGGAATATGGTAAAATTAGTGTGTGTTACGTAACGCGCGGTAGGTCAGCAGAGACGAGAGCGAGCTCTTATGGAGCGCACGAAGCTTGTCAAAAGAACGTCAGACGATTAAAGGAATTGTCACCGCGAGAGTTAATTAAGATGAATTCTGCTAACAAGATTGACACTGTAGAAGAGCTTGAGTCTGCTTGACCCATTATTATAATTCGAATATGACACACATAAAATATTTTCCATCTTCACATCTTAAAATGTCAAGACACTTTTATGGATTACTGATTCATTTATTTCTACAAACTTTATAATAGCTCCAGATAGTTTATGGTTCTGCAATTCCTTCAAGAGAATGAATTACCAAATTTATTCGACACTATACCATAGTTGTTGCCATAAGTTTGTACATGTTCAGATCAGTCACATTGAAGTACTTTGAAAATTCGTAGGTGGCTGATATCTCAGGACTTCTGTAGCTCATTGGTCGTTGGAAGCAGTTTGGGTATTTCACAGAGCAAATGTCAGAAGTAGAGGTTTCATTTGAGGAAGCAAGTTGAACTCCATGAAGGCCTGCTTGTTCAAAGGCTTGGCCATTGTAGGCACTTAGTGTGTTCAGATGATGGGCACCATTGTAGCTGAAATATAGAAGACTCATCAACTCGCTGTTCAATATAGAACTCAGATGGAACCACATTAAAGTAATAATACCTTGCCAACTTTGCCACAACTGCGCCCACCGCCCCTCTCCTTGCCGCCTCAAACGCCCCCTCGCAGAAGAACAACTCAGCACAATCCTGGGACGGAGAAGGAATCGAACCGGGCAACTCGTTTCTATCTTCTTCCACCATCTCCAACCCTGCCATTGAGTTTAGAAACCCTCTCAGCATGGAGTAGATTGCCAGACCGCCTTGACGGAGCTCGGGGTCTTCTTTTAACTGGGAAAGGTTACTTTAACTTATGCCAAATGTTACTCTTTGTCTTACCAATTGATCTTCATCTATAACGTCTCTCTTCTTCCGTCTCTTCTTCTTCTTCGCCATGTCCATCATCATGTTGAGCAGCGCGAGCAGGAAGACGAGGAAGGCGAACGCCGCGAACGGGTCGTTACAACCGGCAGCCATGCTGCTACTGCGACCTCTAAATATAATCACTTAATTAACGTCTAATACACAGTTAATGATATAATCCTCACTCGAATGCATCCTCATTAGCGTCCCGCTTTTGCAAGTGATGAAACTGCTCCCGAAGCACATTTTGCAAAGAGTTTGGCAGTCCAATGAGCAGTCCGTGTTCCACAAATAGTTGCTCCTCCATCTTGTGATATCATTGCACTGTGATATGATACCGTTTTATATTTCAGAAGAAGCGCGAAAATAAAGATGATCTTGTAATAGTGACCAGCGGGGAACAATAGAGGAAAACGGGAAACGGATCTTGGAGACTTTATGGCAACAGGTGGTGGCGTGCTTGTTGCTTATCGCGCGTATATCAATAGGTAGTAGATTTTGTGCGATCATATTAATTAACTTCAAAGGTCTAAGAACTAAACAGTGTGTTCCTATATATAGAAATATGATATAATGATATTTTTAAAGCAGTATGGCGCGCGGAAAGGTTTACTTGGCTTTCACGAAACCTTGTCTAGATTTTTTTTTTAAATTAATTGACTTCCAGGAGTTTCTTATATATAATAAATATCAGTCAAGTAGCAATGCATTTAAATATTTTTAACTGTCAATTAATGCCCTAAGAGACATCCCAGACAGGCAATTTTTGCCATTTCTGTCGAGGAAATTTTTGAACATAGAATATTTTTCTCTTGCCTTTGCTAGCTGGTAAGTGAGTGCAAAGAAGCAAATTATTCTAAGTCTAAAAATTTCCTCGGTTCTTTTAATGCAGAGTTGCAGAGGTATTTATCAAATACTGGTCGAAAAATGTTGTATTCTTGAATGCCATTGAGTATGGATTTAAATCCAACGAGGCCGCCAATGCATCTTGTTTAATTCTGCACGGATTATGTGTTTGAAGGATTTTCATATTGTTAATCAACCAAAATCAAATATCAATCGGAGAAAACTCTTTACCTTGAACTCAAAATATAATCCATCCAAAATATTTTCCTTTCCACCTGTTTTTAAAGATGGTTAAAAAGTGTCATTTGTTTTTCATGAGGACTGTTATGATGATGCTTCATAGTACAAGTCCTTAAATCAATGGTGGCGGCGACAAGTGGAACAAATCTCTTGACCATGATAAGAAGAAACCTGAGACGCACAATTAGAAGTGATGCAATGAAGCGTCTGCAGTTTAAAGGGACTTTATAGAGCTCAGTTGAGTATCAAATTAAGTCCGTGTTAGGCGAATATTTATCAGTTAGAAGTTTATTGTTTGTTACATAATTTAAATTATTATTGAAATATCATATTAAAATGTGTCTGCAATTAACATTAAGGTATTTTTATAGCCGATATAAAATTAAATCCGCATTGCATCATGAATTAATTTATATATTTTAATCAATTAAAAGGTCAACAATCTTCGTTCTCCGCCATAAAAAGAGTCATCTCGATCAAGTTATCGCATCGCTACTTTCTTCAATGTCGCACAAGAATGAATCAGCCACGTCTCAAAATAACACAACAATCTGATTGCGCAAATGGGCCCACTCAACAAATATTGTTTCTTTGCGTTTAATTGTTTTAACACGCAATAATATCGATCGCGTCTCTAAAAGATAAGAAAGAAAGAATCCTCCAGGCGAGCATGAGTCAATAATTACTCTGCTCCCATCGAGTTGTTTTCATCCATATGTCCAAAACGAACATGCGCATGAGGCCCTGCTGCACTTTTTACTACAGTACCTACGGTTTTCAAAAATAGCTTATGCTGTTTAGTCCTTTAGCAAACCGCGCTCTGAATGTCCTGCGCTTCCCTGCGCGCGTAGAGGAGAATTTAGTGGCGCGGCGTCTGACGCCAAGAGAAACACGAGAATCCTTCAGCCATCAGTTCATGTAAAGTGTGTACAGAGATAAGAGAGGGACCCTGCTGCTAATAAAAAGCCAAGTGAATCTTTTTATTTCAATCCTGTGAAATTGTGCTGGGATGACATTTCAGATTTTTAATTAAGCCTTGATCACAGGACGACGTGTTTGTACTAAAGTGGTTGAAATAAACTCAAGTGTGAACTGTGTTGAAGTGTGTCGTGTGTGTGTTCCTTAAAAGTTTGTCCTCCATCCATCAATCTCCATTTTAAAGAAACTCGCATCATCTGCGTGTGCTTATAAATAACCATGGACGCCACCCCGGCGAGGAAAAAGCGGCCGGCACCAGAGCCGCCAGGGATCATCATTGACCAGACACCGCCCAGACCAGGACCCAAGCCACACCGTAGTGGTAGCAGAAACCGGGCAGCCCCAATGGTCCACCTAACCATACAACCGTACGGCACGGAGCAGCGACCTAAGCCAAAGTCTCCCAAGACCCGCCGTGCTCCAATGCCACCGCCGCCAAAGCAGCGAGACTACTCCCCAGTGTCGGTCGTCTCAGACATGGGGTCCTCCGCTGAGTCCGCCCTGCTCATGTCGCCCCCGGCCTCACCCACACACTCATCAGGCAACTCCTCCACGAGAGACAGCGGCGTCAACAGTGACAGCGACAGCAGCAGATCCCGCAGCGGGGCGTCGTCCCGGGGCAGCCTCCGCTCAGCATTTGGCCGGGTCAGCCAAGACTCGCTCAACGATGAAGAGGAGGACGACGATGACGATGTGAGCAAGACGTTGAAGGCGTTGAAGAACCTCCACTCGGAGCTGGCCAAGAAGTCAAAGGCGCCGCCGCCGCCACCGCTATTTGATATCAAGGTGCCCCCACCACCGCCTGAGTTCAGAGACACGTCCTCGTTGTCCTCGCTCAGCGGACCGCCGTCGACAGTATCTCACCTAGAGCTGTTGCAACAAGCCCGCGGCACCCTTCGCCCGCGTCGTGAGATGCCGGATGAGGAGCTCTTTGTCGCAGCGGAGAAGAGCTTGGAAGACCGGTTGACGAGCATGCAGCTGGACGGGGAGGAGCCCATCTGGACAGACAACAACAACAGAAAGAGGGAGTTTTACGTGAGTGAGGCTGTCGTCGGTCCGAGACAGTTCCACCTCGGCTATGATGACGACGACGATGCTCCTGAAGCTGTCCGTGGCGATTCCGAGACCGAGGATGAGACGTTTGCCGGGGTGAAGTTGGTGAATGCGGACAACAGGGAGGAGGAGATGGCTGTGGTGGATGCGGAGCCCAAGCCGGTGTGCGCGACCATCAGGAGTAAGCGGGGCACAGTGCGGGGGGTGAAGAACAGGGTGCGCCAGGGGATTGCAACATTCCTAAGAGATCCTAATAAGAAGGTAGGTTGAAGAATATGCAGTTTTAAAGCTCTGGTTAAGAGGTCATTAGAGTATGATTTATGTTGCGGTCTACTGTTATGTTGACATACTGCTTGCGGTTTTATTGACTCAGTAATTGATTTGATCAAATTTGTAGCATTCAAACGCGCAATTAGTCCAACATTTAATTCAAGTACAACTGAAGCACAATGGAGCCATTCTTTGCCTTTGAAAAGGGAAGAAGGAGGAGGAGGCAAAATAATGTAGAGTGTTGAGAGTTGTAACGCAAGGCCGAATTATAAACCTTTTGTGTAAGAATGATGCTGTTTTTGAGACTACCTTTAGACGAGAAGCGTTTTCAAATGTTATTTCGTTCAAATCTCTTATTTAGTTATAGGCCTAGCCATGTGAAAAGCTATGCTCAAAATCACCGCAAATTAATATGAGAAGGAAGGAAAGTATCCTTGTGCATTCCCCGAACAATTATATAGTTAAAAAATTTCACACCCTACAGCGATCACACATAATAGAGAGAGAGAGAGAGAGAGAGAGAGAGAAATCCGAAAATTGTCTTGAGAATCCTTTCACTTTTCCCTGGATATCGGAGTTATTACAAGAACAAAAATATCATTTTTCTTCCTACCCTCAGCCCACAAAATCATTCCAACTTTTTTCGAAAGTTTTTTAAGTGTTAAGAGATGTAAAGGATGATGAATTTCCCCCTTTTTGTCTATCTCTCAACTTTTCTTGTAATTGAAACCTTGCCACAGATTTGTAAAGAGTACAAATGCGTTATGAATTGCATCCGGAAGAATTTTCAGTGAAAGCTGGAAACGTGCAATTATCATAAATATTCAACCACATTTGAAGACGTTATATAAGCAGAATGACTCATTGAAGTGTATCATACACTAATTAAATTCCCCTTTATTGCACCCTTGCATTTTATTGCCTCACACTTAACTGCCAATCCATGACTCGTGCCGTCCTACAAATTGCACAAATTCCACCTCTTTTTTTCTCACTTTCTCTCAGCAGCAGCATCCTTAATTGACTTCTTTTTACCCGGAATTAATGAAGAAGACACAAAAACAGGAAACTAATTTGTTATTTTGAACCCCTTTCAAAACATGTAAAGCGTTTATAATGCGAATGTAGAGCAGCGTGAAACGTGTGTCAGTCAGCTCAGGTGGACACATGACGTCTTCATAAATTCCAGACTTTTACTTGAGGAATCTCCGCCCTCTATATATTCTTCAAAATGCGCCAGATTTGTTTAAAACAATCCAGAGCAATCTACTTCCACTCCCTTATTCCGGAACATAATTCAGCTTCCTATGTTTTTTTGTTCTCATAATAATATGATGATGATAATACTAATACTAATAATGGATTCAAACAACACAAAATAAAGCTTAAAACTTGTGTTTCTAAGAGCTCCCTTTGTTTTGCAATCTCCAAATCAGGCAATTACTCCTCCACCTTCTCCAAGAAGAAGAAGATGAAAGGTGATATTTCCTAATGCAATTATGGCTTGTCTCAATTAAAGGAGCTTTTAATCCCCTTGTAAAGCTGAAAACAATGATAACAGGACAGGAGTGCGAAAGGTCAAGACGGATATTGGCTCAGGGATGCCATTCTGTTTAAATGTGGCAACCCTAAGGCAACGCGCAATTATTCCGATCATTCCATCAAGCAAGCGTAAAATCACACGTACCGCAAACTAGAATGTAAACAGTTACGGAAAAATGCCACTTTCCGAGGAATTTAGTTCATATTCCGTAATCGCTGCTATGATATAATAATACCGTATACCACCAAGTGTATCTATCGATTAGACGTTATTGCAAAAGTATTTGTTTTAAAGGACATTCCGAACTATATCTGTCGTTCTCTCATGTGTTATGTAATCCGATATAATCAAAACGCAATATATGAGAAATCATTAGCTGCAGGGGATGATTCCACATGTGTAACATCTTATAGGAAGGACAATATAACGTGTAAAATAGCCTAGTAGCGGTATTTCTCCATATTCCGCATTAACCAAATGTCACTTCCCCCTTTTTCCCAAACCATTTTTGCGCTCTCATCACGATCACCAGACGGTTTTTGCAGTCATAACATGAGGCAATCTTGGTCTCATATGGGGATAAAAACCGAATTAAAACTCACCTTTGGAGGCCGTGGGAATGTTAGCTGGTGACCTCAGCAACGAAATGGAAAACACGCAAAAGTGCCACTTTTAGCACCTTGAACATACATATAATTAGTAATTTAAGGGGATGATGCCTGGAAGATAAGTGTGAAAAGTCTTGGAAAGGAACAATAAATAGAGCTTAAAAGTTGAGAGTGACAAATTATGGAAGGTACAGCATCCTTATTTCCGCGTGAACTAGTGAGAGAGCTTGAGAACCATTGTTTGTTGTACTTTAATCTGAATGAATGTTTTGATTGCAGGACTATCCAAAGCTGGAATCTGGCAAGGTCGTGGTCTACATCACAACGCTGGGCGTCCTCCGCGAGACGTACGCCCGCTGCGTCAAAGTGCGTCAGATCCTGCGTACGCTCTTGATCCGCGTGGAGGAGCGGGACGTGTTCATGTCGAGGGAGAACCAGCTCGACCTCATGGAGCGGGCGTTGGCCAGGGGAGAGGAGTGCAACGGATCAGCGGCGGAGTTGAGGGTGCCGCAGGTGTTTGTCGAGGGAAGATTTCTGGGGGTGAGTTAGTAAAACATTTATATACTCCGAGTAGGTTTTCAGCTCACCATTGGGAATATTTTGTTCCTCTATTTGAATGAGTTTATGCACATTATGCACATATTTTGCTCATTTATGAGCATTGAGCTCTTGAAGTTGCCTATAAATCAACTGAGGCAGCTCAAGATCAACCCATTCACATGCACTTTAATTAATCCTAACATGCTTTAAATGGGTCCAAATGACCAAAACTCCCTCACGTGGGTAATTAGCGCCATTAGCACCCGACCATGTAGTTGAATTTTCCATGCATGGCATTTCCCTATAATATTATCCTTGCTCTGTCATCATTTGGCATTGAACACTATTCAAAAAGCTGACTTCTGCTGCTGTTGCGATTAAACGCCCTTCCTGGTCTGAATAATGTTGCTCATGACAATGATGATTATCAGAAGCAATGACATATTAATCACCGTTATTATCACGGAGCACGGTGGAAAACTGTGTCAAATCATATATTCGTCCGTGCATCAGGTGGTTGAAGGGAATAATAGGAAGAGAGACAACGGCGGAAAATTGGAGATAGGGAAAAGAGATTCACATGTAGGAGGCTGTCAGGATAATCTTTTTTTAGGGCTTCGGAAGGAGAGGTTGCATTTTACTTGTAATTTAAGCCCCCAGATGGCAAAACACCGGAAGTTGCTGAAATCAACAAAGCATGTGAGCCTCCATTTCCGGTATTATATTATTGTTTGATCCAGTTCAAACTAGTATAATCAAGCAACTCTATGCTAAAGCCATCTGGCGGTAGTAAAAAGTTTCGTCGGAAACTGCTCCTTCCGAAGTCCTATTTAATGGCAACAGGAAAAGTTTCTCGAAGATCTGATTAGATGTCTGCAATCGGAATAGGGGGGACGGTAGATAAATCTTTTTAGTAAATGCCGGTATATGTAACCATTAGCAACTTCTCTCTGCATTTATTAAGATTAAAATATGTTTAAGGGTTGCCAAGTATCTCACACGAGTAATTTATAACAAACTTAATCAAGTAAAGGGATCTTTAACATTTTCGAAGATTCTACTTCCCTGACCAACAGTGGGATTTCTACCAGACGGTTTTTTTTGCTACCTAAGCTTTTTTGCAGACAACACACAGGTAGAAATTGGAGAAACAATCGCTTCTCTACAGACGTCTGTCTCTATGCTCACCTATCTCTGGCCGTCTAATAAAACCATGCGCGAATATGCTTACTCCTCTTCTTGACAGCAGGCACTCGACCGTGTTATTAGTATTATTAGCACGCCAACGGCACAAAAAGGGGTTAAAATATGCAATGTAACCATTGTAACAAGTAAAAAGATACCTCAAACAGTGTAAACAAGCTTATCAAAGATGATGATCCATCAAACCGGCCGTCTGGTTTTATTGTTTCCTCTATTAAGTGTTATTAAGTGTGATGAAGTGTCCAAAATACCTCAGCTCGATAATGACATCGCTTACGTCAGACATGAAGGTTGCGTGGACTTCAAACCGCTCGGGCCGGACGACCCGTCGGTGCTGTTAACAGAGGCCAGCGGCCGGCTGGGGAACCATCTACTCGCATATGCAATCATGCTACAACTCAAGATATCGTAAGGAACATTTGGACTTACAGAGTGGTTGCTTTATATGATGCACCTCTTACTAGGACTGGCATGGAAACGTACATCAATGATGAGTGCTTCAACCGGTTGGCTCAGTTCTTCACAGAGGACTCGATCAAGGTCAAGAGCTTCCAGAAGACCTATTGCAACTATCAGAAGCTCACATGGATATTCTACTATCGGCATATTCAACCTCTGCTCAAGGATAAGGATAAATACTGGTAACTATAGTGGCACGAAGTATGAATTGGTTAAAAGGATGCCTTTCAAAGGAAAGGAAAACTGCTCTACCTCTGGCCCAACACCGGCCTCAAGGACGCCACCTACGCCGGCTACGGCACCGACAAGCACTACTGCCCTGAGCACGAGCGCCTCATCCAGCGCTACATCATCAACGTGCGCAAGACGTTACGGTTCAGACCCGAGATCATGGAGCGGGTCAATGCAATCTTTGACGACGTGGCCGTGAAGATGGGCCTGCCACGGGAGAAGATTACTTACGTCGGCGTCCACTCACGGAGGACGGATCATATAGAGTACACGAGAACAACGGTATAAGGAGGGTTGAAAATGGAGTGTTTAGTTGTTGTCATGTTAATATTGCAGACCGGCTCTCTGCCATTAAAACCGTCCTACTTCCGCAAGGCCATGGACGACTTCCGCGACGAGTACGACAACTGCGCGTTCCTGTTCGTCTCGGACGACATGTCGTGGGGCCGGAAGCACATCAAGGACAAGCACGGCGACCTCTTCTTCGTGTCGGACGGCGACACCGAGGACAACATGTCGATCGGGGTGGACCTGGCCGTGTTGGCGACCGCGGATAAGATGATTCAGAGCCGGGGGACG
>LR142573.1:0-10309 GCA_900659605.1 Tisbe holothuriae
GCAAACTACTACGTCGAGAGGATGTTCAGAAACGTCATTATATCCGTGGATGAGAGGACTGGAAACAGCCTCGACGTCTTTGTCATCAACGATCTTCCAAAGTCGATTAAAGGGCTTCAACTACGGTTGTACATCCAGCGGTATACAGAGTTTAAGCCGTGTCATAGTGAGGTTATTGAAGGCTTCCCGGTGGAGCAGAAGAAGGCAAATGCGTTATCGCCATTGGATATATCAAAGCTGTTGGATAAGTGTGATTTTAGTGATGTAATTGGGGATAAGGGAGTCAAGGATATTACTGATAATGGCATTGACGCCTCCGAGTTTGATGAGTATTACTCGGAGAACATGCTCGCACCAAAGCTCCAAACGGAGGCACCAACATTTATAGATCGGAGGCGGCGAGCCTCCTTCCTCAGATTTGACCTTGTGAGAGGTGATAACGCTTCGGAGGTGCTCTCCAGCACAATAAAACTCCTCTCAGAGCCCAAGAACGCTCTTAACCTCAATGACCCTGGGCTGTCGTATAAAGTATACAAGACGGCGGACGATAGAGAGGTCCGGATTCGGATACGTGTGAAGCAAGTCGCTCTATTCGTCTATTTGGAGTCCCCTATAATGGGAGTGTTCAGTGATAATGGTTTTGTGCTTTATGAGCCGGAGAAGACTGTGATATTCAGGTCGGAGGAGTCCTTTTATGGCTCGGAAGAATCTAATATATTGGGAGACTTTGAGAGGACGCTGGTAGTCCTGGCTTATAATAATGAGAACTTCTCACAGTGATTATTATAAGTGTTGTTAAAAGACTAAATGTAGAGTATTATAATATACATTAAGGCGTATTATATAGGCCTTGGTTTAAATTAGAAGTAGGCGGAACTAAGCAATGATTACGTACGTAATATTATAAAATGTACTGTATAACTGCGTTGCGTCATATATTCGATCCGTTCTCATAACAAAATATAGATTTATATATCATGTTATAACACTAGATATAAATAATATCGCCTCCGTTACAATATCCAAAACTTATTAGCGTACAGTTTATAAAACCATACTTGGCACTGCTTGTATTATCTTGGGATTCAACTTTTGGCAGTTTCTCGTGTTTGCTCTTATTTTATAATAATAATTCCTTTCTCTTCAGTCTAATTTATTACGTTTAGTGGCAAATTTTGATGACAAATATCTTCTGAAGTTCATTATGCTAAAAGGACTAAGCCAACCTCAAACTTTAAGAAACACGTTCATAAAAGTTTCTTCATGCTGATATCTATTCTGATTTTATGCATTGAAAGAATGCCTTCTTTTTCGTCTGTGCGCCTTGCATTGCAAATACATATCTCTTTAGACTATCATCCCTATTTTCTCATCTCTTCCAAATCAGGTAGCTCATCCAAATCATTGAAACCTTGATCCTCATCCTCTTCCTCATTCCGAAGCGTATGCCCGTCCTCAGTCTCCATATCGTCCTCCTTCCCTCCCCCGCCGTACTCGGCCAATATCGCATTGGCCTCGTCCAACGTCACCTGGGCGGACGTCGTCCTGTGGAAGGTGCGCGCGGACGGGTCCTCGTTCGACATGAGCGAATCCATGGAACTCGGACTGAAGTTGTACGAGGTCGATGAAGCCGGGTGCGTCGTCGTCGTGGACACGGTGCTGGTGTTGCCGAGCTCCGCCGCCATCTTCTGCTTCAGCCAGTTGACGCTCCATTGCCAGCGGTCCGCGTCCTGGAGAAGGAACTCCTTCACCATGGGGCTGTTGTTGGACGCGGCCACGAGGCACTTGATGCACTGGTACGACCTGCACGAGTCTGTGTTTTGCAGATCCTTGACCAGTTTGAGCAGGCCGTCGACCTTGGTCTCGGGGTCGCCCAGGATGATGTAGCGAATGCGCCTCTCTTGCAGAGGGTCGTCCAGGACAAGGATGTCCTGCATCAGTTGGCTGAGGTTACGCAGCTCACCAGAGTTTACCTGACGGTACTGTTTCATCAGCTCTTCTAGTAAGACCTTGGTGAAGCGCCGCGAACCCCATGCCACACCCACGAGCATGTCCGCGATCGGTTTTACAGAGCCAGACACTTCTCTACATGCGGACACGCACTCACGGACAAACAGCGGGCCGGCCTTTGCGCCGTACAGAGTTGTGACAACGCACGTCGGCGGGGGATCGAGCAGATCCGCGCTGGCTGCCGGCCGCTTTGCAGCCACGAGCTTTGCCTTACAGTCACGCTGCGACTCCAGGTTACACGCTGATATAAAGTGTGCAATAGCTCGGTGCAGCTCGCCAAACTCCTTAGCCTGAGCGAGGCTCCACTTGCGCCGGTGTTCCTTGAGCACGTCGACATCGTCATCGGTGTCGGCATCGGCCTGGTCCACATCCATGCCAAGTAGGAATTTGACGAGCTGGCTGTACGCGTTCAGCTGGAATAGCTGTTTGCACTGACTGGTGCCCATTTCGGCGAACTTTGCAATGACGGAGAAGAGCTGTCCGCAGGTGCGCATGTTGTTGGCAATGTCCTTCTCGACGAGGTTGACGACGGTGGCGAGGATTCGGTTGACGTCGTCGGTCTCGGTGTCGCCGAGGTGGATGTTGAGGGAGCGGAAGGAGGCGGTGAGGAGTTGGGCGAAGCGGGAGCGGACTTCTTTGAAGGTGGACTCGAGAAGGAACGGACGAAGGTATCTGTAAAAGGGTGTCAGCGATACTTTTTATGGATTAATGGCATTTTTAATAAAGTTCAAGTCTTACCGTAATCCATCCGCCGATGCCAGGTACTGCAACAGCCACTGTGTGGCCTCCATGCTCTTCTCCAGCAAGCCCTCAATGGACACCATGAGATCGGACACCCGCTCTGGATCCCGATTTCGGAGGTGAAGATAGGAATTGAGAAGGAAGTGGACTCCTAACTTCACGGCTTCCAGAGGGCCAGATGTCGATGCATGCTCCCGTTGAAGATGCCTGAAAAAAAAGGAGATATTGTCATGCATTCCTTTGGCTTAATAAACGTTAGTAATATACCTTCTCGGCGCATTAAGAGTCTCCGTCAGAAGATGATCCACAAAGTCATAATAGTCTGACGAGAAGACATCCCGATTCTCAAGGAATCTCAGGTTCTCCTCCTGAATGCCTCTCTCAATCGCCGCAGGCATCCGACTCCCAAACATGGACTTGACATCGCCCTTCTCCAGCAGATTCGACAGCTCGGACAGGCTCTCGCGTGGCGCAGACATTGGCTCTGATAACCTTGTCCCGCCCACCGGCGCGGACACCTTCCTCTGGGCGAACCTGAACCCGCCCCCGCTCGTCGACATGGTCTTCTTGGGCGTGACCGGGTTCGATCCGCCTCCAGCACCGTCTCTTGCCTCGTACACGAGCATGTACGCGTTCCAGTACCGCTGTCGGTTCTCTGGCAGATTGCTGTTGTTGGCACTGTCCCGCTTGACCTTGAACGAGCCTCCGAAGCACTCCGTGGCCAGGGAGTCTTCGTTCATGTCGAACTCATCCACGGAGGTGTCATTGAACTTGTACCACTTGCTGATGTTGCTCCCCTCTCTGTAGAGGACGCCTTTGGGCGGCCGGCGGTCTTTGATGAAGGAGTAGTAGTGACCGGCGTTGGCCTGGCCGCTGTGCACGACAACACCGACCAGCTCGTAGAGGTTTGATGCTGAGCTGGTTGAAGCGTCCGCACCGTGGGCTTTGAAAGTGATGCCCTTGTCGAAGCTGAGATTGCGGCCGAGGCGGGAGGTCTTTCGGCTGGGAGACTCGGAGACTGATGTCTCCGATGCCTCTTCTCTGGCGCGGATGCCCTCTGTGGTGTACGGGGCCATGTCCAGTCGCCAGGGGAATTGGAAGAGGTCGTCGAATTTCACGGCGCGATTGGTTTCCCAGTCGTAGTGGAACCTGAAAGAACGCATTAAACATGCATAAAATATCTCTCAAGTGAAATGTCAAATTTTAAAGTAATATTACCTTTTAAGTTGTATGACAAGTGTCTGTGGCAGTGACCGAATACACATCCTCTTGATGGTATCCCTCTTGACACTGCACTTCTCACAGTAGTAGGCGTTGTCCCCCTCGAGTAGCTCGCCCTTTACGAATTGGTCCAGGGACTCTTGCAGGTTGTTGCATTTGACGGTGAGGTTTAGGGCCATGAAGGTCTGCTCGCGCTCGTAGCGGTGAGGACAGCC
This sequence comes from Tisbe holothuriae, assembly GCA_900659605.1. Lineage (NCBI taxonomy): Eukaryota > Metazoa > Arthropoda > Copepoda > Harpacticoida > Tisbidae > Tisbe > Tisbe holothuriae. Next base: position 4,188 of record LR142573.1, read on the forward strand.
CTGGAAGAGAAAAGTCATATAACGCTCCATCAAACACAAAAATATTTCCAAGTCAATAACTTGCATTAGTTTGCTTAAATATCATGTAACGCCAGTCCATAACGGATTTTTATGGCAAAAATTTAATAATTTGTTCTTCAAAATTAGTTAACAAACACTCGACATTTACTTACATGGCACAGTTTCTGATCGGAGAAGACCCCCTCGAACCTCGACGCAAAGACCTTCTGGGCCCGTTGCGAGCTCAGATACTCATCAGCCTGGTCCACAATCTGCGTGAAGAACTCAAACGCATCCTGCTGCTCCCGCACGTTCACAGGCTGGCCAAACAACCGAAACGTCTTCCAAAACTTTTCCGGCTCGTAGAACTTGAGCTTGGACTCTTGCAGATGGCCAAACACGTTCTGCAGCTGGTAGAAGACAGTCTCCTCAGGCTCTACGCTGTCATCCGGCTCAGCCTGCACGGACAGGAGCTGCTCAGCAACGCCAGGCGTGCAGTAGAGCTGCTGCAACACTGAGTTCATGTAGCATGTCGCACCGGCGTTCTTCAAGCCGACAAAGTTGCTCTTGGCTCTCCGTGCAACCGCCGGCTCGTAATCAAAGTCTTTGAGAAGATTTTCATTAAAGCTGTGGTGCATGCGGACGAGCTCGCTGACAAGTGCAACCAGATTGGCATGACAACCGCGGGACAGCTCCACAAGCAGCTCATACGCAGCACGGCGGGAGTCCTTGGTGTCGCACTTTGGGTTAATGTTTGCGGCTGTCGCCTTGGCACCTTCAGTCAGAATGACCTGGGATGCTGGGAATAGGAATGTGTGCAGCATCTCTGGAATGATTGTCCGTCCCACCGCCTCCTTGTCCACGCCTTGACAATGGAGCAGCGCGTGTACCAGCTTGATATGTCCAGCTAGCAATGTGCAATCTTCGGACCGACATGGGCTAAAGTTGGACAGGAGGTTGAGCTCGTCCTCTAGCATGGCACTCGGGTCTTCGCCAAGCATCTCCATCTGCGCCGGGGTTAGAGTGCGTAGGATGAAGCAGCGAAGGTTGAAGTACTCGGCGCTCTGTCCGAGAATGGTATGGCTCAGTCCTCGAGAACGACACGAGGGCATCCAGAGTGGAACGGGGGTCTTGAGCACAACCTTGGCAAGGAAGAGCAGCGGGCTGGCATGCTTGCCACTTGGTGGCGCACTCTGGGTCAGGTCTCCGTCCATGTTCAATGCTCGCGCCACGTTCCGTAGCTTGCACAACCGCTGCAACTGTTCACAGCTGGTATGACGGACTTTTCCACTGGGTGAGCTCAGCAATATCTCGATGATGAATTCATTGACAAGCGGCAGCGCGTAGAAGCTGGATATGCTGCCGCCGCGGAGCTCCAGACACGTCACGAGCAACACGAGCGCCTTCTCGGCAATCTGGCTGTCCCCGCTGCCTACCTTGGCATTCTGCGAGCAAACGCCAGCGTGCAGCGTCTGCGCTTCGGACGTCGACGCGTTTGACGTGGACTGCGCGGCGCTGCTGGTTGACTCACTGCCAGAACTACCCGTAGAAGAATCGCGACTCCGCCTTGTGATGCAGAACCGCGGGTTGCCGTCACCATAAGGTGGCGCTGCTGCCACACCTGCCGCTGCAAGGTGGAGCTTGCCCGCGGCCGCAGCCCAGATGACCTTCATCAACCGGGACAGGATCTCTGAGAACTCCTCCTCGCTCATGGTCTGCACAATTCGAGTCGCACTCAGCACCGTTGGAGACTTTATCACGTCCATGTTTGTGGCTGAGCTGTCCAGGGCGGATCGCTTGGGAGGTGTTGGCTTGATCACAGGGCTGACGGCGGACCGGCGTGGTGTGCTGGTGGCTGAACTCGTTCCTGTAGCCCCCAAAGGTGTTGGTAGTATGGATGACATTGATAAAGGAGATGGGTTCGGTCTGCCGCAAAGCAGGTGCTCAACCAGTTGGAGGGTTACTTGATAGGCCGACTGCCTCAGATCGTGGTCAATATCCGCAGGCATGGAGGATCCGTGGTCAAGAATGTCCAGAATTTTGTTGAGCCCTCCTGCATTGAGGAAATCTCTGGAGAATTCCTCAGCGGAAGATGCGAATCCTTGGCTCTCCTTGCACTTGGTTGGAAGCAGTCTTGCTGACAATGCTTCGAGATTGTAGAGCACTCTGAACGGGTTCATACCGTCCTGGGAGACGTCAAACAAGCTGGCCACCTGGCGCCTTGCATCGGCGAGGTTTGCAGCAGTTGGGCTCAGGAGCTTCTTGGGCACTCTGGGGCTCAGCTTTGGACTGGCCACATCTGCCGCAGCTGCCCTGGGCCTCCGCACGCTCTCCGAGTGATAGCTGATGCCCTCCAGAGCCTCAGCAACAGCCGGATCCGTTGGAATGAGATGAATGAGCCTTCGTACCGCCTTCAGTGTCTGATTATCATTCAGAGCTGAAATCTGGTACAGGAGTTGGAATATCCGGCCCTTGGATGCCATCAGCACTCCTGGCAACACCTGCTCAGCAGCCTCCTGCTGCTCCCGCCTTACAGCCGCATCCCGCTCAGCACTGTCAGGCGATGACATCCCAGGCAACGGCGTGGACTTGCCATTGTCCTCGTTAAACACTACGAGCGCAGTGGAAGACGACGTAGCGTGCAGGGAAGACTTGACGAGCCAAGTGGCCTCCTCCGCCTCCGGCCATAACGACCCCACCAGACAAAAGTCCTTGCTAGACCGGATCTCATCCTCATACGCGAAGAATGTGAGCTTGTCCACCGTTGTGTTGAGCCGGTCAGCCACGATGGATTTGACAATGCCGATCTGCTCGTTCTGGTGCGTGTGGATGATCTCGCGGTGGTTGCTGTCGCTGCTGTTGTTGTCGTTGCGGTTCTTGTTGTCGTTCTGCTGCTGGATGACGTAGAGGGTGAGCGGGGCGCCGTGGAAGGCGGCTGCGTGGGGTGGGAGGGTGCGAGGGTTGGCGTGCGCTTCCTCGATGTTGCTGATGTAGCGCTCCGAGAGTAGGAGGATGCGGTTTAAGCGTTGCAATTTGGCACCTCTGAAAAAACGCAATAAGTGGTTAGTCAGATTGTCAGACTACTTAATCAAAGCAAAGCTTACTTGATATTTCCTGGTAATGACAGCACATTTGACACATTGATCTTTGCCCTTGTCCCCTGTAGCTGCTCCTCATTCCCGCTCATACTCGCCGTGGACGCGCTCTCGTCATCCTCCATCATCACAGTCTCAATCTCCGCGCCTGCCCTCAACCGCTCAGCCGCAAGCGTCGCCGTTGTCACAGGCGCCTCAGCTGACAGCACCGATTCCAGCCGTTGGAAGCAGAGCGCGGCAAACTCTTCGTGCAGTGCCGCCGGGTCGTTTTTGAGTTTAAAGCTGACGGAGAAGAATCGCAGGTCGAGGAGATAATCGATGGCGGAGTCGGCGAGGCTGTTGCAGTGGCAGTCGGAGATGAGGCGCCAGAGGAAGTCGACGCCGACGAGGTCGAGGTTTTCCACGATCTGAAAAGGGATATGGATATCATGCTTAAATTGTGTTAAATATGGAAAAAAAATTATCCACTTACCATTCTGCCGTGCTGTTTCTTCATCTTTGCTTTACTAATGTTTATGTGCTCAAAGTGCTCCTTGAAGCATTTAAAGCCCACTTGCGACACCTTCCGACTCTCCATCTTGAGGAGCATTTCCGAGAACACTTTCGACTCAGTCTCAAGCTCCAGATCCGGCGTCCGTCCGCACATCCAATCACAGATGATATCATGATCAAACTGGACGGCGTTCTCATTGGTCATGAGCGCAGCCCACAGCTCCTCGCAGCGGCGCCACGACAGGTACAGCTCACCCTCCTTCAGCATGAAGCAGAGCACGTCCAGGTGCACCGTCACGGCCTCCTCGTGCGTGTGATGCCCGTCCACAACGGTGTCCGCCGTCAGGCCGTTGCTCCCGGCTGCGCGGGCGCTCGCGTCGTGCGTCTTGCGCAGCGATGAGCACAGAAGCCGGACGATTTCGTGCTGCTTGTTGAGTGATCCCAGCGTGGCCTTCTCCTCCTTCTTGCTGTAGTAAGACGACGAGCCGCTGGACGAGGAGTACGTCTTGCAAATGTTGTGGAGGTGTTTGACGCCGAATAGGTTGTTCCGGTGCTGTTTGATATCGTCGACGCATTTGAGCACGTACATGCGTCGCATTGGGTCCTTGTTGGTACGCATCTCGGAGAGGATCGACAACTGCTCGCTGAGGGCGCTCTCCACGAGGGACTTTGGCAGCGCGGGCAGGTGTGCCATCTCCCAGAGCAGGGCGAGGATCGCCTGGGTGCTCTTGGGGGAACTCTGGTTCGCCTCCTTCCCTATCCGACCAATGAGATTTAAGAGCTTCTCCCGTACGCGGTCGTTGCTGCATTCCCACGCCCGTCGGATGAGCGCCGTTAGATGGTCAAACTGGTCTGCGGTGAACTTTGCCGCGGCGCCGGCCATGATGCTGTACACGTTGTCGGTGACATGGGCATTCCCAGCCTTTTCACCGAGGCTCCACATCTTGCTCAGCTCCTCGAGGGACAGCCGGGGACCCAGGAACTCAACAATGGCTTTGATCCGGTCCGTGTATTGAACCTGGTCAATGTTGCCCTCGAGAGCGATGGACAGAACACGCTTCTCAGCCATCCAGTCGACAATAACATCGACCTGAATGGCCTGCGCCTGCCTCCGTCTGGCTGACGCCGCCGCGTAACTCACGCCGGTCGTCTTCGCCTCCTCAATGAGATTAGACACCTCCTTGAGCGCGTTCATCTTGGAGCTGAAGTGCGGCGTCTTGAGCATTCTGCAGACGAGGTCCAGCCGCATCTGGTCGCACTCAGCCACGCGCTCCGGCCAGAACTGGATGCAGATGTTCTTGAGGGAGGCGAGCAGCTCGGACACGGCGGTGACCTCCTTGGACTTGAGCTCGCTCTCTTCCAGCTGCTGGACGTGGTCAAAGCAACGCTTCATGCAGAAAGAGAGCGAGTCTTCCATGGCCTGGAGTTGGAGCAGCTCGCAGCTTTTAGCGATTGGGGACATGAGCGCGGCAATCTCTTTGGCGGTCAAGTACGGAGGCTGCTGGTCTTTGCTATCAGAGGGTTTGCTTGATGATGACGACGCGGCCATTCGCTCCTTCTGCGCCTCATGCCGGTCAAAACACTCTTTAATGAGCCTGAAGCCGCCCTTCTCCCCAAACTGGTTGATGAGGTCGCACAGCCAGTGATTCTTCTCCCTGCTGAACGAGTCAGGCGCGATCGGTTTGGCGAATTCCTCCTCAATGAGATTGTCGCCATGGTTGTCAGGGCGGCGGTCGTGGTCTCGCCATCGGCCGCGGGAAGCACGGTCGCGGTTCTTTTCATTCCAATCGTTGCGAGGATCGAACGCCTGAAAATATGTGCAATATGACATTATAACGAGCTGTGCAAGGCTATTAAATTGCGACATTCCTAACATTCTCCTAAATATGCCCGCAAAATATTCTCTTCTCACCATTGCGAGTATATTGAGCAGCCCTGTCGGCACCGGCATCTCCTTCCTGGCCATCCTTGCGATGACGAGGTCGATGAAGAGCTCCATCATGTCGTAGATTCCCTCCTGGATCTCGAGCTGCCATCGCTGCAACGCGCTCGACGTCAGAAGCTTGCGGAACGCCTCGGGAAGGATGCGGGTCAGGAACTTGCTGCCGTAGTCGTCAGTCTCGAGCAAATCTACAACAGATATTATTATTAACACTGAGCATAGTGAACTAACAGCTGCTTCGTACCTTCTTTGGCCAGCTTTGTCGCCGCCTGGATGCACTTTGCAAACGCCTCCTCCACCTTGTAGGGAATGGACCAGTTCTCCTGGAACACCCGCTGCTCCAGCTCGTAGAACTCGTGAATGGGGAACCCCGACGGCGACTCAATGGCGTCAATGTTTGCCGCCGACAGGTCGATGGTGTTGCTGTCCCCTCCTGCCGCGTTGTTGTTCTCCATCGGCGGCATCCCCGTTGTGAGCAGCGTCACAGCCTCGCTCAGGTCGTTCTTTGCCAACCGGAGCGCGCGCTGGATCTCGTCAATGTCGGGGAATCCCATCGACAGAAGCGTCGACAGGTTCTCGTCGTCCGTCGACAT
>LR142575.1:0-10310 GCA_900659605.1 Tisbe holothuriae
ACTACTACCACAACAAAAACGACTACTACTACTACAACTACAACAACGACTACAACAACTACAACAACGACTACAACAACGACTACAACAACAACGACGACGACTACGACAACAACTACAACTGCTAGCACAGCTCTAAATGCGACCGATATCTCCGACGAGCCTGTAAAGAAGCTCTCCGAAATGTCATACCAAGAAGGTAATAATCCGATGTGTATTCCTAAGCCGTCCGAATGGTTTATATAAAATTATACCCTTAATTAATCTGTTTAGCCTGCGGTCGTCGGCCGTGGTTCGATGAAGAGAACCGCTTCTTGATCTACCCCGACGGTGTTCACTCTGGCGCTTCAGAGGCGCGCATCAACGGAAACAGCAGCGACAGCGATAACGAGGTATCCGACGCCAAGCGTCGCCGAGGTGGCAGAATCGTCAACGGTAAGACGTCCGACTACGGAGAGTGGCCGTGGCAGATTTCTCTCAGGCAATGGAGATCAAGTGAGTCGAGAATATATGCTTTAATTCTCAAATAAGACGAAGTTCATTCTCCTCCTCCTCCTCTTTCCAGCCACATTCCTCCATAAGTGCGGCTGCGCCCTGCTCAGCGAGAACTGGGCCGTCACGGCTGCTCATTGCGTGGAAAAGTGAGGCAAAACTCTTATAATTCCTAAAGCATTTATCATTCATCGTGCTATTTTAGCGTTGATCCTGACGACCTCTCCCTGCGCATGGGCGAGTACGACCTCGGCGGCAGCAAGGAGCCGCACAAGGTGGTCGACAGGAAGGTCCAGATCGTCGCATCCCATCCAAAGTTTGACCCCAAGACGTTCGAGTACGATCTCGCTCTGCTGCGTCTCTACGACCCGGTGGAATTCGCTCCCAATGTCATCCCCATTTGCGTTCCCGAGGACGACCGGAAGCTGGTTGGCGAGACTGCATTCGTCACCGGCTGGGGGAGGCTCTACGAGGGTAAGATCGAAGCTATTTTTGCTCGTGACAATGTTTAAGTCTATTAAGTTGTTTTTCCCCATAGACGGTCCTCTTCCCTCCGTGAAGCAGGAGGTCCCCCTGCCCATCATTGACAACAGCGAGTGTGAGAGCATGTACCGAGACGCCGGCTACGTCGAGCATATTCCAGACATCTTCATCTGCGCAGGATACGCGGAGGGAGGGAAGGACTCGTGCGAGGTAAGTGCAAAACACAGGACCGGCCGGTGTCACAATGCATGATGATCTATTATTATTATTATTATTATTCCTTACAGGGAGACAGTGGCGGACCGCTAGTTGTCCAACGCCAGGACGGCCGGTTCATGCTCTCCGGGGTGATCAGTTGGGGCATCGGCTGTGCCGAGAAAAACCAGCCCGGAGTCTACACTAGGATTTCAGAGTTCAAAGATTGGATCAACCAAATCCTTGCTTTCTAAGCGAGACCTCACGTGATGGGAAGTAGGGAGAAAGTAAATGGTGAAAGAAGAGCAAATTGGGAAAGGGGAAAGATAATATTATTGAGTTTAAAAACAATCCTGTGATCATTTCGAGTTCCATTCAGTTTCTGAAGCAGATTTTATATGAAGAGAATGAGTGGATGATGAATATGTAAGAAAGAAAATGAAGAATTATTAGGAGTTCAATTTTATGTAAGCGTAGACTGTGGAATCTTATTTATTGTAAACATGTGTATACAAGATACCAATGTGGAGTTTGTTGGACTATTATAAATAAATATAGTTGTCACAACTAAGCTGCACGTAGAACCAGGGCAAGGAGGAGGAGGAGGGAGACACAAACAATTACTAATCCTGTTTTATTTACGTTCTAAGTGATCCCGTTTGAGGCCACCCACTATCAAACCCATGTACTCTTTTGCCAGCGAGCGGCAATTCTTCTTCTTCGGCAGTTCTTCGATCTCTTCTCGTTGCTTTAAAGGAATGTGTTCCGCCGACCGTGAAATGTCCTTCAGAGAGAACTTGAAGAATTTGCTCTGAGGGGAGCGAACGACGAACTCGTTTTCGCTCGGCAATCCAATCTGTTAATCTGTTGTTCGTGGTAATCCCCATTTGCCGCCCAAGATTGAAAAACGCTTTGAACTCAAACACAATGTTTGCATACGTCGTCCTACAACGTTATTTGACAACAGATATAACTGTTAGCAGCTAATAATCACGACCATATCACTCTAAAGAGATTTTAAAACGCCGCACATGTAGAGGACAACGGGACATTTTAATTGGGGGATTCTCAAACTCATTTGAATTGGGATTCCGTTAGATAGCGAATAATAACTTAATGTACGAGTATTCATTAGCATCGTCATCCCTGTTGCATTTGCGGCCAAAACATGATTATATTTTTTCTCTTCTTATGGTGGTTTTGACCATATGTTGGCAAATTGTTTTGGCTTCTTCCCTATCCACAATAGAGGATGATTCAACTGACACATCACCATAACAAAAGTCAAAGGAAAGACTTGGAATCATTTACTTGGCACCGCTCTCCTATCTCTCTTTATCTCTCTCCGTTTGGCTTAGGACCTCCGCCTGAATGGCAGGGGAAAAAAGGATTCCCCTTCTCCTCCTCCAGTACTACTAATATATCTCTTATTGCGAGCCATCGTCACCATTAAGTCGCAGCTGCTTCTGGCGTTAGTTCGGCTATGAGCTAGTGAATTAGGCAAGAAGGGGAGCTTAAGGCTTAATTCTTTGTGTGTGGTTGGGTATATATCTATAGGAATGGGGGATAGAAAAAGAAAAAGATCATAACAGTTGATTAAGAATGTTTAATTAGGACCTCTTCTGAGCTCAATTCCTGTAACTTGGCCTCTTTTCTCTACTTCAACTTCTATTTGACTCGCTTCTAACTCTGTACAATAGCTATATTCATTCATCGGAGCAACACTCACTTTATCATCATTCATTTTGTTTCTCTCTTCTCCCCACTAATGCGCTAGCTAGCAGCTCTGTTTGAACGAGATTTCTTTCATTCTTTCTTTCTCTCTTCTTTTCCGCCGCCACCGGGGTTGAAGCTGAAGATCGAATACTGCAGTAGCTGAAGAAGAAGGTATTGCTGCTGCTGCTGCCGTTCCTGTAAATACTCGCAAGAATTACTATTGCTACTTCATTCAGTGCGATGAGCTCCGTAGTCGTCTCCATAATAGCGTTGCTGCTGATGTGTTTTCCAGATGAGCTGTTCGCTTTGCTGCTTTCTTGCTCGATCCTCATGACTCGCTCGGGCGAACGAAACAGATTTCCATGCTGGACTCCATCGGCAACGAACGAACGGCGGAAGTTGTTTGACGATCGAGCGAGCGAGCGAGCGAGGAGGGATTGACACTTCAAAGGAGGTGTGTAAGGAATGAAGACAAAACGAAATGGTAAAGGAGGAAGTTTAGAGACGACGTATGTGTAAACACAAGGAGGAACAGGGGGAAATTATTTTGCCGACAAATCGTAAAGATCGTTTGCTAGCTGCTGGCTATATACGTATATGGCGAGCACACTCCATCCCAGCAGCTCATAGATTTACTGCAGCCAGCCTTGCTTGAAACAATAATATGCTTTCACTCAAAGCAATATAATCTCAAAATAAAGCCGGCTGTACGCTAAAAAGAAAGAAAATATGGGCTGAAGCAGATCAATCGGAGTCCGGCCAAGAAGAAAGCTATAATTCAAGAAAAAGAGTCGAGTTGTGTTTTCTTCAACTCCACGCTACATTTCAATTACGAAACTATGTCAGAAGTAAAGGTTCGAAACTGAGAAAATTAAGCCTCTGGTGATCGAGTCTGCTGCTCAAGCCTTGAACCGTGACCGCCCCAACGAGCAAAGATCGAGCAGCAGCGAATCCTCCGCATAGCTACTACTACGAGTATGTATGACATAGTAGCAGTGTGAGGGCGCAGAGAGCGGCGGCGGACTCAAAAGACAAGATCGGGTGAACAGCTCACTTTTTCTTGGGGGTGATCATCGAAAACATCATTCACTGCTCTATTATTTCTTAGACCGACTTCCGCTATCTGGGGCGCCACGCAGTCTAGCATGACCCGCACAACGGCCAATGTGTGCAAACTGAAGAGAGAACGAACGGGTTTCCTGGACGAGATCATATGACCAGCCGGATGGACGGGGACGCCGCCGCACACCCACCCACACACATTTGTACAACTAGAACAAATGAGCTCGCTAGACAATCTGGAACTCACTTGAATGACCGCAGATGGCCTCTGGCTGGCTCCAGAATGGCTGGCAGTATCTCTAAACGGGATATCCGTCGTCGTCGTCGTCAAAACTGTTTTCACTGACGGCCATAAATATGTAACCGGACACGGGGATTATTATTAGCTGGAGTATTTATGTATTTGTGCACGGTATAATTAGACAGAGTCAACAAACATTATTTCCTCAAGGCCCCAGCGGCTCTTTTCCCCCATTCTTTGGACACGAGCCCAGAGTTTTACTTAGTTGTAGGCGATCGTGTGCTAGCGTCAACTCAAGAGTAGGCGTCTTTTGAGAAGCAATATTAATAACAATGCCATGGCACACGTCAACAAATATCAATGAAGATACGGATGTAAGACTGGGCCAAATATAAAGTTGGATTTTCTCACACGAAGAGTCAAAATAGTTAATAATATGTCTATCCTTTAAAATACAAGTCCCTTGGGAGTTTTTCCTTCTTTTCCTTCGCCATTTCCCCCGCTGCTCTCGAGGCCCTGATAACTCGTCTCAAGCGAGCGCAATCGCGCACGCGGGCAGTTGGCGGCATTGCCTGAGCAAATGGAATCTTTATCGGCGGCGGAGGCGGCGACGATCATTTCTTCTCTTCGCTAGGCGGTGGGTCGGATCCAGTTTCAGGAGGGGTACATTCGACTTGCGCGCCATCTAGCGTTCGCGAGTATTCGCTTTCGCGCGTATTTTGCTTTGGCGCGCCGGGATCAAGCTGGAGGACAGTTTGCCGGCAAGCCAAAGCAAAATACCATTAATGGGGTTCATTTCGCGACCGGCAGAGGCGCGCAAGTAGAATGTAGCACTCGTTTCAGCTCAAAACTATGCAATTAGACCAAAACATATCTCTTCTGCTGCTGCTGACAAACATGCTGCTGGCAGTAAGCATCACATTTCGCTTGTCATAATAATACATCTTGTCTTCATAAACAGAGAAAAAGGACGGGAAACCGCAACAGATATGATTCACTAACACTTCTCATCTTTCGAGGATATGGCAAAATAAGCTTACTGTTCAGACCTTCGTCGAAGAAAGAATTTCAATGCTGTGAATGAGCTTTAACAAAATATTATGCCCCACAAGGAACGTTATAGACCTTGACAAGGGTTCGAAAGCATTAATAATGTTTTATAGTTTATACTCTAGTGTACTTACGTATTTCTAATATTAATGTGACAATAGGGATACATACACAAGCAAGCTTATCATATGGAAAATTATGTACGTCGGTACATGTAAAACATTTTACTCCAAGAGTCTCCTAACTAAGAAAGTTGAAGGGGCCCTACAACATTCTTGCTACAAGCAGTTTTAGTATAAAGGTGCTGAAGCCTGCCAAGAAGACTAGAAACATATATATTCAGTTTTATACTCAAAAACTCCAGCGCTAAAAAAAGTCTTATATAACGTATATATATAACTTTGGCAAATTATAGGAAAGTCATCTACTAACCTGATTTAAAGGAAGGGAGTACAGAAGAGATTCACACGAATGACAGGAATGTTTGCCTGTTAACATGTTCCCACTATACCCACATATTGCACCTACACAATACAGAAATATTCGTCCCAAATGTGACATGATGCCACCAGTTTATTAACAAGAAGCACAAATTTGGCCGCATATGTTTTTCCTGTTCTCAACTCATCTGAAACCCCCAGATGAACTAGCTGTTAAAAAAACAAGTTAAATATATAGGATTGTGTTAGCTGACTGGCACGAGAGTCACTCAGTTTGAGCTTAGAACCAAGATTGTCTTATATTTGGTTTTCTCAGTGGTTTCTTATCTACTAGTTAGGTGTATGCTGTAAATATTTAAAAAGCCTCCTTGAAAAGATTTCCCCCCGGAAATATAGAGTGAGATCCAAAAGGCTTGGCATATTTATAAAGTTACATGTTAATGTTACAGAGACAAGACTGCACCAAAAAGCAGCCCAAGCTGTTTTGACTATTTCTGGAACAGGATTAAGGAAGGAACCATGAACATAGTAAGAAATGGTTAAATGTTCCATCCATAGTTTGGAACCTGGAAAAGGGATAGATATGGAATGGAAGCTCTCAGCATGACGACAGCTAGTCACCCAAAATCAAGCAGATAAAGGTTGATTGTGCTCTTCCACCAGATCTCCAGCAACCTTTATCTGCTTGATTTCGGGTGACCAGCTGTCGTCATGCTGAGCGCTATTTACTAAAACCGCCATTCCATATACAAATTTGCTTGCATGCCTGCGCTTTCTTACTTCTCTTAGAGCAAATTATTAACTACTGACTAAAAATATATATTTTTGATAACACAAGCAGTCTTAGAGATGTAGAAAACTGAGGTCTGCAGTTTACACAGTGAATAGAGTCGTACCTGCTTCTAGACATTATCGTACATTTTGGGTTCCCTGGGATTCAGTAACCAAGTTTTGGTAACTTCTCAGTGTTTCGTTTTTGAAAAATGACTCTGATTTCATCACCTTTTTTGAACCGTTTCTATAGCGATTAACTTAGTGTATTTACTTTACAGTTTTACGATTTCATAGTTTCTGTTTAAAACATTGTAGAACTGTTGCTTCTAACAAAAAAGTCACATTAATATTTTCAGCATTGACTACGTCAATATCGGAGATGTGTTTACCAATCAAACTTCTTTGGAACCATTTAAATCTCTTGTTCCATTTGGAATGTTTTGGCGATGGTTGGTTATTGGTGACCCCACGGTGGACAAATTTCTTAGTCGAGATCTGGACGCATATATATTAGACAGGTAAGGAAAATGAAAGAGGCCCCAGCCAACTGTCTAAATGATAAGAGTTCTCTAGCCATAATTGTAACTATTTGGAGGAGCCAACGGAGACATTTAAAAAATGTTTTATTGTCTGCACTAATACTACACAAGGTGCATAAGAGGCTAAACCTCTTTCAAAAGCTAATTTCAAGCTCTTTATAGAATTAGAATAAACTAATTTGGCACCATTTGCTTCTTATCACTTGGACAGCCACCCTGCTTTTTTGGGCATCGAAATAGTGACCTTCTTTTTGAGATTGTCTTGGCCAAGAAATGATAATCAAGGGTGGAAATATAGTCAGGCTATGTCATTTTGCATCATTAACACATTTATGACCAGATTAGATTTGCCAAAAAAACCTTTTAATCCCATGTCTGGCCCGTGCAAATTAAAAAAAGAAGGTTATTTGTTCTACCCTAAAACCATAGCCTATCGAAACCGGGTTTGTCCGATGGTAAAATGGACACTTTCGCCGCCAAAAAATAGTTATTCCGCAGGAAAAAAGGAAGCCTTAGGGTACTGAGTCACAAGACTGTGGACTGAGTACGATCCAGAGAAAGATGAACTCAGATGACTCAGATCCGATTTCTCCTCTTTAATCTGCCGTCTAAGTTGCAGTCTTAGTGAAAGGCAAACCGCGCGAATTTCAAACGCGACGTCTCCGGACAGACCAGGTTTCTACCGACTATGCCTAAAACTCAGAGGCCTGTTTCATTTCGTACAGTAGAAATATGTCACAAATGCTATTTGCCTTCTTAAAACATATTAACTAGTGATCCCTTATTGTATATATTTGGCCACTATCTTTTGATTCATTTACTAGTAACACCATGACCAGAAGTTTTCATCATCATGCCGCTGGGGTGATTTGAACTGCGACCTTCTAGGCCACAGGGTCCAAGCAACTTGCGACCACGGCTACCACGTCCCCCTTTCTTTGCCTTTATTATGCCCTGATAATAATTTTATTCAAGAGAGGTCAAAAGTGTTAGAGAATGGGAATCGTCTGGTCGTCAATTCCATGTAATGAGGGACTGTACTCGGCATAAAGCACTAATACCAGCAAACATTTGGGGAGGAAATAACGCTGTTAACCGAGGTAATACATTCACATATATTTGTAATAAGTAATCATAGATTGGGATCACTAATAATAAGTCACTTTAACAAAGGGAATGCAAAGCATAACAATCAAAATTGTGCTTCGCCTGAGGCACTGAGCCAGCATGTGCTTGTACCAACAACAATCCGCTTGTCAGCACAGTGTTTTTTTCTGCCCATTGTACCATGAAGTGTGATCTTACCGATACATGACCGTTTACTTTGGTCTTGGTTTTTCTTTCATCTCTCTGGAAGGCTTGCGTAAAAATAATACTGTTCAGGCCGCTCCCAGACAAGCGTTGACACAGGAAATATTTCCGGTAATATTTCTCTTCTCAGCCAGGCAGGCAGGGCTGTGAGTGAGTGAGAACGAGAAATGTATTTCAACACACTCACAACCCCACTGCTTGGCATAAATATTTCCGGAAATATTTCCTGTAAAAATGCCTGTCTGGGAGCGGCCTTAAATAGGGTACTTAAAAATTTAAGGTTGGTAATATTCCACAAATCTATCTGAATGGGGAGGAACGCAATATAACGTTTGAAAATAGTTACATATTTTTAAGCCAGGTGCAAGATGCTATAAATAGAGGTGAAGCGGAGTAGCACTGCTAGAAGGGGACAAGACTTTCCGCCGGTTGGCAGAACTAGACTACAGGGCAGAAGAAAATAGCAGCTGGTTAGTATGCATATGATGCATGGTACGTCATTCCTACTGTAGATACTGCATATTCTTTTACTGCGTCCAGTTCTTCTCCCTAACTTAATGCACTATTAAATAATTATGCAATCAATAAAGAACAAAAACTGGCACCAAGGCCGGTCAGCTGTGTTTATTTTCTGCTGACAATCTGCTTCTGACGCCAGTCTTCCTCCGCCGCATGAAAGGGTTGACAGATTTCTCTGTTCGGTCCATAACTGAAGTTTTGACCATAAGTAATTATTAATAGAAAGAATAATTTTTATTATACTATAAACTACGACAGAAGATCATTCTGAATATATTTGGCAGCGTATGACTCAAATGAAACGATAGTGTTATTAAAAAAAAGATTATGTGGTAAAATTAAAAGTCCAATTTCTTTTGGTCAAAAGTGATCTAACAGCATCTGCAACCCTTGACTGTTAATGATTGGCTGTTAAGGTGGCTCACGTAGAAACGCCCTTTGATTGGCTCACTTGGTCACGTGACATCAAACTGGCCTGTGAATGGCTAATATGGCGCACGTAGAAATGCTTTTGATTGGCTGACTGTCTCACACAGATCACATGTTTCAGCTGTTGCCAACAGTTTGATAAAAATTATAACGTGATCAAAGATAATTAAAAGGGAGGTATTCCAGAAGCGGACCAAAAGCGGTGACAAAATCTGAGTAAATTCTCAGAAACGAAAACTGAGAAGTACCCGAAACTCGGGTACCAGAGGCCTGAGATGATAGTAAAATTAAAAAAGGAGAAGCCAACTTTTGGAAACTTAATTAATCGGACATAATTTCTACACGTCACTTTAATATCATATAATATCATAAATATTTAAATTCAAATTGTAAGAAAAAAGAAACTTTTAAAATGTATATAATTAGCATATTTTACACATTTAGTAGCACCCATTTGGCTCTCATAAACCGTTATGGGATCCCTCAGACATGAGGAAACGTTTTCCCACTTCTCCTTTTCAAAATGTAGAGGAAACAATGCGAGAAAGTAACACCGACAAAATATCGTTACTGGAACCCCTTGAACGTGATCTGACCCACCTTTGAATTTACCCCCTTGGCCAGGTGGCAGTGCTCAGAATGCAGTTCTGAGTGGACTGTCTCAACTGTCTCAACTTATAACACAAACCATCTCGCACTGCCACCTACCATTAAAAAAGTTACTGTTTTCAGTCTTATATTGCGTTCCTCATGGGCTTGGCAAGATAATGTTATCAGTTCTTTCCTTGAGGGTTTTGTCCGCGAGATGACAGTGTAAAAAGATTGGCTTAGTTTCAGCTGGAGATGGATGACTCAGCAGGCTGAGCTCTCTTTGGGAACGTGGTTGCACCAGAGAACCTTACCCCAGAGAACAAGCTACAGTGTCGCCTCTGGGGGATTTCTGGGTGAACTACTGCCCCTAATTTGCTCTCCCTTCTGGCTGGCCCAAGAGGGAGGATCCAGGCAGCCAAGACCAAAGGGTGAGTGGGTCAGCAAATTAGAGGCAGAGTTTCACCCAGA
>LR142576.1:0-10298 GCA_900659605.1 Tisbe holothuriae
GAGCTCATTCTCATGCAGAGTCTGCGGAGGAAGCAGGAGCAGGACGACGCTCGGCTGAGGAAGGAGGAGGAGAACCGGAGGAAGAAGGAGGAGGAGCGCGCCAAGGAGGAGGAGAAAGCGAGGAAGAAGGAGGGGGAGAAGGCGAGAAGGGATGCCATTCTGGAGCAGCACAAGATGAAGAAGGAGATGGAGAAGATGGCCGAGGAGAACGTATGGCAACCCTGATGACAATCTAGAGCTTCGTTACTAACTGTATATTTTCAGGGCCGGATGCCAGAGCCAGTGAACGCCCGCCCTGTGCCCAAGCTCCGCTCTAGTAGCACCATGGGACGAGCCCGCGCTCAGCGGCCCAAGACCATCCATGTGGACCATGATGGAGACCTTGGCATGGCCCTTGCTCATAGCAGGGGTCCCAGGGGGTCATCATCAAATATATCAGGTAGGCAGCGCTTTTTCATATTCTCCCGGGATATAACTCATATTAATCATATACTAATTTATTGTACATGAAACTATTTTTACATTTTCCTAATTTCTGCGTGTGCTGTGTTTTGTCTTTTGTTTGCATTCCCTTTAATTTTAACCCCACCGCTACCCAGGCATGCACCGCAGCGACTCTCGCCAGTCCATCAACGACCTGTCATCCCCACGCGGTGACCCACGGGGCGGTGCCGGGCTGAGCATCGCCGGCATGGGCGCCGCATCCCGCCGCCACCACCTCGGCGTGGGATCCGCCGGCTCCCGGCCCAACTCCCGCCCAGGCTCCCGCCGGGGATCTAACCAATACCTGAACGAAGACCATCATGCCTCCGGTGGGTTGTTGCTTTTGTTATGTTTGCTTTTTCGCATGTTATTGTTTTGTTTTATGCTTATATCCAGAGAGGCTCCCGCCGTCAGGACTGGCGCCAAGGGCTATGGACTGGGCTGCAAGGCAGGCATCTGCAAGGAGGAAACAGTCGCAAGCTTCCAATGCTGACGGTAAGAATATAAAGAAAACGTACACCAGACGGGTATTTGCGTCACAGTTGTATCCTCTAAACCATTAAACTAATTACAATGTTCATAAACCAGGGATTAAAATTACAATTAAAACCATAGCATCGTACAATTTGCATTTTGTACATATCTTGTAACCCCCGCCCGTATTTTGTAGACTCCCCCGCCACCCCTCGCGTTTCCCGGTATGATCGGAACGCCCGCTCGGTGTCGCAGCCGAGGGGAAAGCGAGACTCGAGCGTGTCGTCCGCTTATGGAGGTTAGATTCAGAAACAAACAAACAACCGAGCACAACACTAAAAGCACGGGGTTAATTGCACTATTGGTGATTGTTGCACTGTCAAAGTTATAGAACGTTTGGTGGATGCTAAGAGTTACACAAAGTTTAATAATCACTGAAAGCGTTAATTTGTCTTCGCTGCTGCTCTCCTTTAACTTTCAATTATTGGTCTCAAATATACTGATCTCGTTATCAGAATGATTAATAGTTGACGTTTAACTTTCCCTCAACAATAGATTAAAAATAGCACAGAAGATGACATAATATTGGATTAGGTTCACGTTATGGCTGCACAGAACTAGGTATAAAGTATCATTTACAATAAAACTGCACCGGTGACTGGTATTAAACACGCTTAAGTTAACGCTTTATTTATATCATTTATGTTTTCCCATTTTATTTTTCGTTCTCCTTATTTATCCTCAGTTCGCGAACGAGACTTCCGCGGCTCCCGCGAGAGCCTCAACTCGGGCCTGACCTACAACGCGAGGAGAGGATCCCAGGCGTCCATCTACAACAACGAGGGTACTTTTGACTTATTTTTTAGTTTATTATTCAGTTTTTGCACAATTTCCTCATTAGAAAACGACTATTACTACGGTGGTTCAATGCGTGATTTGAGCGGAAGGCAGCAAGGGAGAAGGAAGACGTCGAGTGCCAGCCACATCGGTATGTATATGCACGTGATCTACCGTTAGTTGTTAAGGATTAAATGCGAATGTCAGATCCGGGTAGCGACTCTCTCCTTCTTTCCTGCTTTCTTTTGTGTGGACTATAAATAGCACAATAAGTGTGTGTTAATACCCATCTTCATTCCAGGAAGTATTAAGATGTTATGGCACATGCACTAACAACCTCTTTTTTCTCATTCCACTTTTCTCTCTCTCACTATCCCAATTTCAAATTTCCCGCGCTTTTTAGACATTGTGTCTTACCGCGGCAGCACGAGCGCGTCGGCCTCCAGGGCCGTGGGCTCGCTCCGGTCGCTGTCGCACTTCAACAACTCGATGAAGCGCACGCCCGGCTCGGGCATGATGGCAAAGTCGAGATCGTTTGCTAATCTCACCGGTAAGGATGATCGTAGAAGCTCCAGAGCATGGAGCTTTAAATATTTCATTATCGGGCTGATACTGTGCTCATTATTCCATTTTAGTCCTCAGTAGAACTATTGGACAACATGAAAATGATATTACAAACGTCGACAGTATTCTTTATAACACGTCTCTCTTACATTCATTTCCCTCTTTTGCTTTTGTCTTCTCCTCATACTTCTTACCCTCCGTACTACTACTAACACCACCAGGCGGGTCCGAATCTTCCATGGCTCTGGACTCGGGGCTGGACTCGTACCGGTCCTCCCCGAGGCAGCCAAGACAACCTCAGCAAGCCTCCTCATCAAGCTCAGCGGCATCGTCTGCAACAACTCAGCCAGGTAGCTTGAGCAGTCCCAACCACACAATGTACTACTCTCACCATCGACGTATACACTGCATGGAAGAAGATATCAATGGAAGGGTCACTCAAGTACAGCAACACATGGTCCATATGGCGGCACACGTCAACGTATTTTCATCGTTGCCCGGGAGAGATTAGGCTCCGTTTTCCTCTCTTTCATTTTGTCAATGCATGCTCAAGTCCTCTTAGTTAATGAATAATATTGTAAGAATAACTGTTACTACGGGAATCACAATCACAGAAATCATGTCCACGACACCGTTTCCATCACAAGGTCGGGTTAAATATTTTGTCAACCCCAGCATGTGTTCAGTATAAATCGTCTACGTTTTCATTGTTTAAAGTGTTTTATGTCAACACAGAATACATGCTAATTCTTCATAATAATGTTTATTAGGTCCTGGGTCTCTCCCCGGCTATCGCCGACGTGGCGACTACGACGACGGCGCTTCAGACATCTCCTCCACAGCCTCAGGATTTTCAGCCTATGGCTATAGATCAGGTAATACCATAGAGTTATAGGATATGATAATAGTAGTTCTGAGGGTACAAAGAATACATTTGAAATGAGTTGGAACTAGTACATGTTAAATGTCATAAAATGTGGGTGTTTAAATGATGTAGGATCGCCGGAGGACGATGAGTTTTCTCTGTTTTCCATTTATAATGTGCTTCAAAGCAGGAAACGGAACAAAAAGAATGCGCAATATGCGCCCACATGGCCAAAAATACAAACTGAATGACAATTTATGATTAAGTTTCGAGAATTTAATATGTGGGAAGGATAATGTTATTCAAAAATATGCGATAAAAGTCAAAAAGTACTTTTATCACAATGGGAATAATAGAATCGTGTTTTACTTTTTACTATACGTCATTAATCCAACTATTTCATTTAAAGGCACTCGTCTGTATCGCGAACCGGCGTGCAAATCCAACCGCTCCATCGTGCTCAACGCCATCGAGTACGTCGTCTTCCCCGGCGTCGTCAACAAGGACACCCGCGAGAGGGTGTTGGACGTCGTCGACAGGTGCGACTGCCCCCACTTCCTGCTGCTATTCAGGTATAAACCATTGACTTATGTACTATGTGATGGCATAACTCTATGGTGTGTGTGTGCTTTCAGGGATCAAAAGTGCCAGTTCCGTGGGTTGTACGCGTACTATCCGGACACGGAGGAGGTTTACAAGATCTATGGCACGGGTCCGAAGCAGGTGTCCGACAAGATGTTTGAAACATTCTTCAAGTGAGTATAAAGGTCACGATCAAGGTTGTCACGAGAGCTCGAATGACATAAGATTTTGGGAATTGAGATGTAAGAAGGATGTTAAAGGTCGACAACACTTAGGAAAGGACTCACTGATGTGACTGGGTAAAATACACAATAAAGTGTGACACGCTAAAAGGGCTTTCTAAAATTAAGAACAAAAATTGGAGGCTAAGCGTACACCTGGAACGTTAAGTTACGTATATTCTACGGATTTTGTAACGAGTAATTTGTTAACAGGTTTCTATAATTAGTACAAAGTGTATGTTGCATGAATCGTGCTAATTTGACCCCTTTCAGGTACAACTCTGGCGGCAAGAAGTTCACCAAGATCCACACGAAGCACCTGACGGTGACCATAGACGCATTCACCATTCACAACAGCCTCTGGCTCGGGAAGAAGGCGAAACTGCCGGATAAAAAGGACATGGCCTTGGTCATCTAACTGCCGGCTGAAAGAGGACACAAGGCCATTCAATAAGGAAATTCATTCTGATTCAAAAGAGAAATTAATCAAGGGCTTTGATGGTGATTTTCATTGCAAACGTTATACTGTTATTATTGCCATAGTGTGTGGTTTATGTTCGTTTATTTTGTAATAATACTTACCAGTATGTAGCTATACACATTATCAAACTATGATTAACGAAATGTATTATTAATCATTCCCCTTTGTTTGTTATGATAGAAAACAGTGCCACAGATATGAAGATTCGGACATGAGAGTAATAATAATAATGCTAACCTAATACCAAAATGTGACTTAAATAACGAGAAGAAAAATACGAAAAAATGTCAAAAACACCAAAATAATGATTAACTTGGTTGAAGGTATAATTACTTGAAAAGTACTTTTTAGTTTTGTGATAATTTCATTTTTAAGGATCGGAGGCGACATTTTTGCATGTTGAGAATATCTTTTGAAATCGTCTTCCGTTCTTTATATTCAAAGTACTTTAACATATAAAATTAACTACAATAAAATATACTACATTATTATATACCCCATGCCTGTGCTAATATTCGATATATTGAACATTGTAAGGATACAATTAATATCTGTAAATATGTACTTTGAATTTTATTTTAGTCTCAAAATATAACTGCAAACAAGATAATAATAAAATTAATCTGATCATCTAAGTCAATGTTTTTGTGTTTTATTTATTTGTGAATTGTGTCATCATCAAGTTAACAAATAACTAACTTGTTGCTCCCAGAAATGAGTTCCTAAAAGTACAGGTGATAAAAAAGTACAAGTTATTTCATTTGTATATGTGTATTTCAGTATTAGGGGTTCACATTACATTATATCGGATTTAAAGGAGACTTTATTACTTGGTTTATGATTATTTGACTAAGCAGCGTTTTTAACTCTTCTCTTCATGTATTATCTGCCTACGGTTTTGGTTTTAGGTTAAATATGTAACAGTAATATGTATAAAATGTGTTGATGAAAAATTAGAGAAAACACGTAAAAAGATTGAGTGATGATAATAATTTAACTGACATCGTCATGAAAGATATTTTAAAGACACAAATAATGAACTACAATAATCTCGTTATGGCACGTGTTTTAATAACATGGGGGGACATATCTCATGCATCTTTGGGGCACACTCACAGACATTTTTGTGCCTCAGTTTTAACAAAATATAAGGTACTTTTCTTCATCATAATAATAATCTCTTCATCAAGAGTGATATATCTTAAAGCTTTTAAAGTCATTTTGAGCCATTTTATCTCTGCTCCGGTTTGTTGACGTTCCGCCCGGTCGACCTCTCCCGTAGAAAACTGTCCATCCTGTCAACCCTGGGCGGGCTTCCGCGAATCTTCCGATTCCGCCGGAATTTGTCCATGTTCTCGCCAAAGACGTCCCCGGTCCTCAGGGCTGAGATCAGATCGTCAAACTCGTTCTTCTCGGACGGGGGCGCGGTTTGTGTGGAGGGGTTGAGACGCTGAGCGCCGCCCGCCAGGCGGCCGGCGGAGCTCTTTTTCCGCTCTAACGTCCGCATACGAAGCTGCAATTTAGGTTGTTATTAATACCGTTAATCACTTAATTACCTGAATAATTACCTCCTGTTGCTGCTTCGCAATCTTTTCCTCCTCCTCCCGTCGTCGTTTGATGGCGTCATTCTCCATCTTGGCCTCGCCAAAGCTCAGCAAGAAGTGGTCAAATATGCCGAAGAACTCATCACTCTGAGTCGTGGCGGGGTCTTCGCAGAACATCCGGCAGACACGATCAAACTGGAATTATTCAAATAGGACATCATGTTGCACCTTCCATAGACTCATTAAGTAACTCACCCTGGCCTTCATATCAATGAATAGGTCTTCCAGTTCAGCCAGCCTGACTGCGGCCTTGCCGATGAACTCCTTCATGACGCTGAGGTATCTGTCTCCGTTGGTGACGGGCTGAGTCCGGTAGAACTCAACTTCGCGCTCAACCTCCTTCATGCCATTACGGAGCATGTTCATGTCTTTCTCGAGCTCTTTCATACTGAAATCAAATTTGTAAGTAACACGACTGAATAGTGCCGTTTAAAGGGTCACTCTCTATAAATAGGAGATCTTACTTGACTTTGCTGGCATCCCTGACATGCGGCACATCCGCCTCAATCATGAGACACTCCCTAAACCGGGTCTCACAGGTGTCGGCAATGTAGTGGAGCAGGGTCATGTTCTTGTTGCAACTCGATTTGGTGTCGGCTATCCGGGTCAAACTGGACAGCTTAAAGCCGACGGCATTACCACGTTGGCCACTGAAATGGACGCATAATCAATACCAAGAAGTTCAATGGATATAATAGAAGCTTAATTTACCGGTTCATGTAATTTCCAAATGCCAGGATGATTTCCAGCATCTTCTTGAGTCTCTTGCTCCTCTGCACCTCCTTGGAGGCCTCCAACACCGCCTGGATCTTTGGCTTCAACTCGGAGAACCAGATGTTGAACTTCTTCTTGTAGTGAAGGGTTCGGAGACGTTGCTCGTAGTGAGTGATTCTGAAAGGAACATTGAAGTTAAGTGACGGATAATTATATTGAGTTTCTTCAACCCTTACTTTGACAATTCGAATAGGAATCTGTCCGCCCTTGCCAGGTGCTCAATCTCCTCGGCGTGCTCGTCCAGCAGCGCGCGCTCCTCCGGCGTCGGCGTGAACTTGAGCATCTGCTCAACCATGTCCACGGGGAACTGGTCGCGCATGTCCATGCTCATTATAGCTCTGAAAAAGACGCCATTAATCTCTAATTATGGGGTCATTTACTATTATTAGTACTTGGTAATGTCCTCGTTTGTCATTTTTAGCTTTGAAAGCAGGATCGTGCAGTTCTGCGCCCTCCGGCTGTCTATCACAGAGATGATCTTGTTCCGCTGCTGGCGACCAAGCGTTCCCGTCGCGCGGAGGTCCTCCATCGAGCCGTCCATCTGGAACAAAATGCTAAAGGAAAAGCGCGGGATATTTAAATATTTTATCCTACGAGGATCCCGTTTTTCTGATAGGCGGAGAAAAACTTATCAACCTCGGCCAGATTGAGTGATTTGTACAGTTTGGTTTCTTCCATTTCAGTCCATATCGTGCCCTAATCAAGGGAGATAGAGCATTATTTACGTCTTTTATTAAGCATATATCTTCATACCTGCACTTTACAATCCGGCAACTTTGACCAATTAAACGACTTGAGCGGATTTGACGACTGCGGCACATTCTTCTTGGTCGAGGCCGCCTTACTCGCAGCCAGCATGGAAGACTTGGCCGCACCGGACGATGGCGCAGGCGGGGGCGGAGGGCCAGGCGGAGGGGGCGCCATCGGGGGCGGTGGGCCCGGAGGAGGGGGCGCCATCGGCGGCGGAGGGGGCGCTGAGGCCGTCACAGTAACAGTCGTTGTTGACACCTCTGATAGACGCTGCCTTGTCTCCGACGCCCTTTGTAGCTCCAGCTCCAATTTCTCACGTGTCCGCTCCAGGTTTGATTGCAGGTCCTCCTTCTCCTGAGTCTTTGCTTCCAGCTCCTGCTCCCGGCTGCTGAGGTTGGTCGCGAGGTCCACGTTCTCCTTCTCCAGCTCATCGGCGCGGGATCTTAACCGGGTGAATTCCTCCTCTTTGGCAAGCCTTGACACAGTGGATTAGTAAATTAATATTTTAGTTAATACCGACTTAAACTCACTGTTCGACTATGTCTCTGACGTTTATCTCTAGTGGCTGCATATCGTGATCCTCTTGAGATTCGGATTGGAGGACAAGCTGTTGAACGACGCGGTCGAAGAGAAGCCAATACTGGGGTTGGGCTCCGTAGTCGACTGAAATAACACACACTGAACATAACTTCAAAAGAAATAAAATTTAATCTTACGAGGTAATAGCAGACAATGTTGCAGCAACGCTAGGAAGTGGGGAAACGCCGCCGTGTGGTTGAGCTTCTTCCGAAGGGTCTCAAACATGGAAGACGCGCTTTTCGTGTCAACGTGGACCTGATCAAACCTCTTTGCAAGCTCTTTCTCGTCCTCGACTCGGACCATCTCGAAAAAGTCCAAATGTCTGAAGAAATAACAGTAATATTAGTATTTATGTATAATTTGGGCATTATGTCCCTTTATTACCTATTTAAAGTCTCATTCTCATGCTTCCTAAGCTTATCCAGAACCGGTTGAATCCCCAACATCAGGAACTCAAACCTCAGATGCAACCGGAATTCGAGATTCTCCTGACCCGGACCATAGTTCAGAATCGCGTTTATGAACGACATGATTGCAGTCTTGAGGTTCACGTCGTCCCTGTATTTGCCAGTGCTCCGGTCCAGGTCGTTGATGACGCTCTGGAAGCGGGTGCGCTCAGCCGCGAACTGCTGGTAGTGCAGCATGGCTTCCAGGACCTTCTTGTGGCCGCCGGGCACGAGGCAGATGGCGCCGAGCAGCTCCAGAACGGCGATCTTGGTCCGGAGGTTCTCACTGGACAGGCTCTGGGCGATGATGTTGATACCGGTAGGGTGGGCGAGCACGTGCGCTCGGCCAGTCTGGAACATATAGAGTTATATGACATTCTACTCTCATTTTACGTCAATGCCTACTTACCGAGTTGTTCATAAGCGCCTTGAGACATCCTAATAACGCCGTGTGAATCCCGCTCTGAGCAGTCTCGTACTCCATGGATGCGAGGAAGTCGAGCAGCGATTGCAGTCCATCGGACTCCACGAACCGGGTCACGAAGCTGTTGGGCTGGGTTCGGAGGGCGATCTGGAGGCCGTCGATGGCGCGGGCGCGGCTCCGGATCTCGTCTGAGGAGGAGGAAGAGCTGGGGCTGGAGGTGGAGGTGGGCTCGGTGGAGACAGGGTTGCCAGATGGGAACTGGAGCTGCAACGAATTAATAAAATTTAGACATAAATATAGCAGCGCTTTCTGCAGAGGAATTTTTGGTTGAATGTTACAGTACGAGAACATTAAGTGATCAATATACAGTACATAGTATTTCAGTGCTCTATGATATCTTTAGTTTGTGTTTTCATTAGTTACGTACCATAGCGAGGTGGTTGACCTTCTCAATGTAGACCTCGGGGTCATTGCTGAGGTTGGTCTCTGCGCCACTCCCCGGCGCGCCATTCGTCGTCTTCTGCGAGCAGTAGATTTGCCACTTTTTCTCGTTCGGAAGACTCAGCATGGCGGCCTTGTTGGGCGCGGACAGGTCGAGCTCCTCCTGAAAGAGTAAACGAACGAATTTATTATATACCTATTAAACCACTGTTGCATATGTCCCTATTAGCAATTGTAGTACGCTAGTCCCTATGTGATTCCACTGTGTTGCATATCCATTCAGACATCATTCATTTGCACGATTTGTGCACAGACATAAAACTGCAGCAAGACAAATGCGACCATAAAACGATATAAAAGTCTGAGCATTCGAGCATCCCATTAATATTCGAGTGCATAAAACCCATCTTTACTCGCAAAGACAAAGGAAGAAAAGGGTTATTAATGGTATTTTTGAACCCGTTTATGAACCATTTACAGAAAGATAAAAGTTGAAGAAAACGATCTCGTCACGCGCCATAAAGAATCAGTTGGAAATTTAAACGATTAATGTACATTTTAGAATAGATTCGACTTGTTATTGTGATGCCTCCCAATGCGACATATTATTAGTATACCCGAAATTCCTACAACTGGGCTACAAGCATAGGAGCTGTCCCATTCTGGAAGCACAGGATGTGTAAGATAAAGCCTGATCAAAAAGTATGCGACTTCCTTTTGGATTGCCCACGATTCCACACACCCTCCCGGTGCTGTTATGTATAGCCCTGGAC
>LR142577.1:0-10308 GCA_900659605.1 Tisbe holothuriae
CGCTGCTCTTCCTCCGCCTCCTCCGGTGGATGGGACTCTCCAATCTACTTCTCACACCAAAACTCCCACACCGCCATTGTCGAAAACAACAACCACGACAGCCTCAGCTCCAACTCCGGCTCTGATGACTCAACCTCCATCCGTAGCAACCACCCAGCTCTGCAAGAGCTCAGGTCAAGGAATAATAACAACAATGGGGTGGAGACATGCTCAGTTGGTGATCTAGAGTTGGAGGCTACACACATGGATGAGGGAAGTGATGCTGAGGGGGTAGATGATGTGGTCATACCAAAGGCAAGAGCAAAGACGGCTATGGTGCCACATGCTCACATGAACCACTGAAGTGATATTTTTGACTGAATCCCAGTGTAGGACTCTCCCATCTACTTCACACCAAAACTCCCCCATTTTAATTGTCAATACCAACTACCATGGCAGCCTCAATTCCAGTTCCTGCTCTGATGAGTCAAGCTTTATCTGCAGCAACCACCTTGCATTGCAGGAGCTTAGGTGAAGGAATAATAATGATAACTATGGGGTTGGGACATGCTAAGTTGGTGATCTAGAGTTGGAGGCTACGCACATGGATAAGGGAGGTGATGGAGTAGGTGATGTGGTCATAAAAGCAAAGACTCTACTGCATGGTCAACTATTGAAGTGATATATTGACATAAGCTCAGTGAAATGTCAGAAATAATAATAATCTAGAATTCACTATGTCCCACTTTCATCTTTCAAAGCAGCACATGAATATGAATACTACTATATGATAAATAATATTAACTGTCCAAAAATAGGAATTAGTGTGTGTCAGAATAGTAATATATTCGTTATATGGCTTTACCAGCGCCTATTAATAACACACAATGTTGCATCAATCGTCATTTGTCAAAGAAATATTGTAGCTGGGAAATGTTACGGAATAGAAAGCAGAGGAAAACGTATTGATTTTAGAGTGTTGTAACGGCATGTCATTTGTAACATTTTCCTGGTGTTATATTGTAATGATGTGTATGAGAGCAATAAAAGCTAACCAATTATATAACCCTGAATCTATCTCCTGTTATTAACATTTCATCCAAGGCCAAACAAACTCGTTTATCAGAATCAAATCTCATTCTCTATCCACCTAATATTATTCATATACTTCCTTCTTGCAACCTTCAATTCCAACATGCACAAAATAACTCCTTCAAAGTCAAGCAAATTACTCCGAAACTTTATTCATTAAGCCTTTGTGTACCTCAGCAAGAAACACAAAAGTCGCGACAGCCATTCCTACGGCTAGAATCAGCAGCGCTCCGAATATGTGCGCGAGGGTGAAAGCCGTGGGAACGCTCTTGGGAGCGGCGTCGCCCGAGTGAAACTGCTGAGGGATGTAGGATTGGATGAAATGCTTGACGAGGCCTATTTCGAGGCATCGTTGAAGGGTTTGTTTGAGAGGATCGTTCCAGGGAAGGCCCCGCTGAAGAAAATGGCAGTATACATACTAGGGCATTTACTCGGTAGCGCATAGTTTGTCCGACTAAACTGAATGTATACCTCCGAAGAGGCCTTTTTGAGTTAGTCCGACCAAATGGAATGAGTTTCTCCTACGAAAAATAGGGTAGAGAAGAAGTCCGACTAAAGAATATGAACATGTCCAACTAGATATAGGGCAAAGAAGAAGTCCGACCAACCATGCTAGGTTAGTTAGGTTAGGTTTGGTTAGGTTACTTTAGGATAGAATAGGTTACAGTAGGTTAGGTTGAGATAGGATAGGATGCCCGGATGGGATAGGTTAGGTTACGTTTGGTTAGGTTAGGTTAGATTGGGTTAGGATGGTTGGTTAGGATAGGTTAGGTTAGGAATAAACTTAGCTTGAGGGGTCGGACTTTCTCACAAACTTAGCTTTACGTGGTCGGACTTTCTCATTAACATTTCTGGAGTCGGACATACTCCTAAAATTTAGTCGGACTTATTCTTTTTAAAGGTCGGACTTTTTCCAATGCAGTAGTCGGACAAATTCAGACTTTTTAGTCGGACTTATTGGTGGATTCCATTTACTCCAGGAAATTACTCTTGATGAGTATTTAGAATCTTGGGTAAATCCTATGAGGTAGTACGTGTACATAAAGTAATGTATAAAACTGGTAAATAATATTAAACGTTAGAAATCTCATTTTATTTAGACCTCTAAAAAGTACGAGAAGTAGGGTACGTTTTACGGTTGCTTGAGTACAGTTCTGAATTATTAACTTGCCTGCAACGCAAATGCCCCGAGGAATTTGATAATGTTGTCCTTGCTCACTCTGAACGGCATGTCTCCATTGTGTCGGCTGGTGATCTGGGACGACTGGGCTGCGGCGATGGACCGGTCCTCCAAGGTGGCGATACCTGGGTACAGGGTGATCAATTAACATTGGGTCAGTCTTAGTTGCTTAAAACAGAACAACATTAAGCTGTAACTTCATCTTCTTCTGCAAATGACTGTGCTAAAAAGACAAGGGGGTTAAACGTCAACATTTTAATATGAAGTAGAAGCACAAATCTGTATAAGGTTATTGTACAGATCTGCGAGTAGAAAAAATACACAAAATTGTAGACAAAATACAACTTACAGCAACTTTTGCATGAAATAGTTCAAATCTCACCCTCTGATAGTTGACGCATTTCCAAATCCATGGGCGTAAATCCTTTGTCATAGTCATAAAAGAGACCCTCAGTTTCAACCTAAATATCACATGGAGAGAGATACTGCCTAGATATAAAAATGCGTCATAAAAACCTGCTCCGCCAGCTGCCTTTGATATTTGTTTGGCGACGACTTGTACAGGAATAAGAATGGCGTCCCCCGTGGCATGTAAAGCTTCCTGCCGAGCTCCACAAGGTCCCGATCCGAGTCGACCGGCCGTTCAAAGTCCACGGCCATGAGGTACGCCCTCAAATTACACTCGTATGATGATATCAAGATAAACGTACACGGTAGATAGAACAGGAGCATGGATTGTAGCGGGATTGGAATCCTTTCTTTGAGCGAAACGCCTATAAACGAACGTAAAGTCTTCTGCAGTGAATTCATTTTATACGCTTATACTCTGCGAAAACATCAAAGCGGGTAGGATGAGGAAATCCCCGGCTGCCAGGATGTATGAAAGGCCAGATGTGACGAGCAATAAGCTCATGAGCAGCAGCCAGACCTCTGTTGAGAATGGTTTGGTGAAGTTCCAGAGGGGGCTCGCTTGGCCGGGCTTGCGGCTGCGGAGGACAATGTCCAGCGGATACAGCGCGGGGGTAAAATCGATATCTAAAGGTTAAAATAGATTGTTACACGTAGCACATATATTGTATCTTTGTGAATCATTGCATTGGAAAATAGCGAAAACTATTTGTATTATTTTGCAGGATATTTTTACTCCTTTGACAATAATTCTATGAAATTACAATATTTGATGTAATTCTATCTATTGTACTACCTTTAAAAGCAGCTGGTAAATAACGCACGGATAAATTATTATAGTGTCAATGTGTCATCGTACTCGGTATTTGAATCCCTTGATACGACATGAAAATGTGCCCCATTCCAATGTCGGACCTGAGGGCGCTGACTGCGCCGAATATGCCCGTCCAGGTTCCGTTCTCGTCCCGGTCCATCCAGTGGGTCTCCGGGGTGAAGGAATAGGTGAAGCCGAGGTGGGAGGAGGCCACGGAGAGGAGGTCGGGGTCGGAGCCAGAGAGACCTAGATTTGGATTTATTAAGCATATAACTAACATGCATCAACACATTTTTTGCAAGGAGATACGCAAAAGTGGGAAATCCATCTGGTAATATGTTTTATTACTTATAACTGTATTGTGCAAATATCAGTTGCAAGATAAAATACTGTATCATTAAAAATTAAAAATAGAAGAAAAACTGCAGAAAACGCAATCGATTCTTCCATAAGAAGCATAACAAAATTTGTTGCACAGCATTAATGCACAATATATAATCATATATAATCATATATAATCAATATATAATCATTTAATATCGGTACCGTATACATATTACCTGACGGCTTAAACACTACAAACGGTGGCAACCCGACAATCGATATCGTTAAATGGCGACCTTTTGCAGACATCCCCTCGGCGCAAAAGAAGCTCTCTTTTGAATACCCAGCGGCATGATGATACACCGACACCAGCTGAGCTCCAATATCCTGAAGCGGGCAGACTCGAACAACTTTCAACTTGTCTGTGTGAGGCAGGTGTAAGCTTGTGTGTGTGTATTAACTACATAATAACATTAGTACTTGCTGACAACCACCTTGCAGAGACAAATTCAAAAGCATGACTCAGCGAGTGGAGAAGAATCTCAGTAGAAGCCTCCAGTGCAATAATTTTCACCACCTTATAATTCTTTTGGAGTGTTAGGTCTCGAGCTGATGGCTTTGAAGAGCGTGTGGCGATAATGAGGATTTTATGCCCATCCAAGTTGAAACTAGAAGGTGGGATAAAGAATTGTCTTGGGGATGAAAATATGGGGATTTGAGGGAGCTCCTGCATTAAGTCTGGTTCAATGTTGAATGGTATTAACGAAAGGGAGTCTTTGCTAATACGTAAACGGTCAATTTCTGCCAATATAAAGTTGCCTAATTGCGAGGATTTCACTGTTAATGTACACATTGCTAGGTAAATTATTGTTGTTCTTAATGAAGCCATGGCTTAGCTGTGAATGATGCTATAATTTGTTTGTTCGCGGGGGTGCCAAAAAGACGCGCATGAATAGTTAATCACGACGCCAATTAAGAGCTTGATGCGAAGCCAAGGGACAGTGTGATCAAGATAAATGCCACCGGTTATCCGGCCTTACAAAATCTATAAAACCCTATAACTATAGAAAAACATAGCGTACCTAACTTCTGTGTACACTGTATACATACGTACCTTTGTGCTGGTTGCTCTAAAAGCGTACAAAATTATTTGCGGAAATTCAATCATATATTGTAGGATATTCACACAATGCGGTCATATTTTGACAAACACCGTGAAAAGGGAGCTTTGACAAATTTCTGCAGGCAAGTTATATTACTTTATATTATCCATCATTATTTATGCATTGAAAGTACTCTTCCCTGATCTTCTTCCTCGACATTTACATCAGTCACCGGGACGCATTATTAAGTTTACAGCCATGAAATTCAAGTTTCACTCAGGTTAGAGTCAAAGATCTTGTTCAAAAGCAATATTAGTCTGTTGTTGATTATTTAAGCCTGTGGCATAGTCTTCAGATCGGTGGCCACGTTCAGCTTGCAGCCGGTGGCCTTCTGGACCTCGTCGACAGTCACGCCGTCAGCAATCTCAGTCAGGACGAGGCCCTGCCCATCGCGACGTTCGAACACGCCCTGAAAATGAACATTAGTTTTAGTACAGAATAATCCATATGCATTATACCAGATAAACGTTTTTATTATTCGGGACAACTACGTACGTATAATTTAAATGGTCGAAATTGATGCTAAGTGACAGAACATTATAAATTTTTAACAGCCAAATGTTAGATCACTTTTTAGAAGGAACTGCTGGTAAGTGGTACTTCTTGCCATAATTATCCTAAGGAAAAAACACCTAATGCAGCATCAATGTTATCATTCTTACCATCTCAGTAATAACCATATCCACGCAAGCCTTTCCAGTCAGCGGCAGATTGCACTTCTCGAGAATCTTGTGCGCGCCGCCCTTGGCCGTGTGCTCCATGGTGACGATGACCTTGGTGCCGGCGGCCGAGACGAGGTCCATGGCGCCGCCCATGCCCTTCACCATCTTGCCGGGGATCATCCAGTTGGCGAGGTCGCCGTTCTGGGACACTTGCATGGCGCCGAGGATGGTCACATCCACGTGGCCACTGAAATAGCATAAAAGGGATTATTAGACTTTATTTCTGGTACTTGGCACCATCTATAACTAAATAGACTTTTAAATGACTTATTATAACTTGACACAGAGATGACAGGCCAGCATGTGACGCGCTAATTTAAAGTGTCTCTTACCCTCTAATCATGGCGAAACTGTCGTCACTGGAGAAGTATGACGCCCCAGGCAGCGCAGTCACAGTCTGCTTCCCAGCGTTGATCAGGTCAGGATCGACCTCATCCTTAGTCGGGAACGGCCCCAGACCCAAGATCCCGTTCTCAGACTGGAGCAGCACGTTCATGCCCTCGGGAATGAAGTTGGACGCCATCATGGGCATGCCAATGCCGAGGTTAGCGTACATGCCATCGCGGAACTCGAGGGCGGCGCGGCGGACAATCTTCTCGCGCATGAGGGCGGCTGCGGAGGGGGCTTTGGCGGGGGTAGCGGAGTCGCCATCAGCGGGGGCAAGGGTCATGCGCTGGAAAGAGGAAAAGCTATAATTGAACATATTTTCAAAACTATTAATTAGTTACCTCAATCCTCTTCTCAAACTTCTCCCCCTTGATGACCTTTTGCACGTAGATGGCTGGGATGTGGACATTCTCAGGAGGGATCTCTCCAATCTCAACAATCTCCTCCACCTCAGCAATGCAGATCTTGCCCGCCTTGCACATGGGAGGGTTGAAGTTCATGCCGGTACGTCTGAAGATAAGGTTTCCAGCCTTGTCTGCCTTCCACGCCTTGACCAGAGCATAGTCTCCAGTGATGGCTTCCTCCATGATGAAGTCCCTGCCATTGAAGGACTCATGCTTCCTGGCCTTGGATGGGATGGCAATGGAGCCATCAGATGCATACTTGATTGGTGAGCCTCCCTCATGAACCAAGGTACCAAATGCTGTGGGTGTGAAGAATGCTGGAATGCCAGCCCCACCAGCACGGATCCGCTCAGCCAGTGTTCCCTGTGGGGTCAGCTCCACTTCCAGCTCACCGGAGAGATACTGCCTCTCAAACTCCTTGTTCTCCCCCACATAGGATGAAATCATCCGCTTCACCTGCTTTTGTTGCAGCAGCAGTCCCAGTCCAAAGTCATCCACTCCCGCATTGTTGCTGACCACAGTCAAGTCTTTGACACCGGATGACAGCAGGCCCGAGATGAGGTTCTCTGGGATGCCGCAGAGGCCGAATCCACCGACAAGGATCTTGGCGCCGTTAGGGATGTCCTTGACGGCCTCGTTTGGGTCGGTGTAGAACTTGGGTACGCCGAGGTTCTGGCTGGTACTGAAGAAAGCCTGAAAGAGTTAAATTGAGCTTGCATAAACACAGTATAAATTTATTGCTGGTCTTACCCCTGCCCTGTTAACAGCCCATGCCGACCTGGCCACGCTCCCAGTCCTGCCTGCTGCCCTGAGGAATCCTGTGAGTGCCCACGGAGCCATGATGGATTTGAAGGTAATGATGGAAGTCTGCGAGTCTCAAATCTGAACGGTGGCCAAGAAAATAAAGCTTTATTTTGAAACGTACTTTACAATGTTTTGCCTCAGTAACAGCAGAAACTGAGGCCTGAGCTATGTTTTCACGGCCAAGAAAGCGCGGGAAATTTGAAAGAACGGTCGTGAAAGCTAATTTAAACACCGAGCTATGTTATGAATATTTGAATGTTTTGGGTTTCTAGGTTCTAATTTACTTGTACGTATGACCAACGAAGAAACTGACAGATTAATCTTCTTCGTCAGTGTCTGGAAAAATGCTTATATAAATACTTGAAACCAGTTTAGTCTGCTCCGGAAGAAAAAAAAGGTAAAATTTCAAGGTCAAAAGATACCGATCGAGCAACACATTCTAGACAGGAAGAAATCCCGAAGAATGAAAGACTCATTAATCATAAATAAGTATTTATTACTTTTATCTAATTACATCCACACCTTTCTTTTTGCACAAACTCTAAATATGTAAATGACCCTTCATATAAATAAATCGTTCCAATTATTTTCATGTCATAGAATGTGTCTACCAAAGAGTCTTTAAACGAGCTAGCCAATAAGTGCAATGCCATTATAATTTACAGTATTTATAGCTTTTTTCCCAAGATTAATAAATATTTATGTAAATGCCATTTCCTGTATTTTTATACTCTTCCTCATATCGAATCGAGCACAAAATAGCTGAGAAACGACCCCGACGCCTGCCCCATCACGAACGCAATCGTCAACACCAACGACGTCGCCTCCTGCTCCTGCGGCGCCGCCGCCATCTTGGGAGCGAGCGTCAGGCACAGGTTGCCCACGTAGCCCACCGAGAACGCGAGCGCGAACACCAGGCAGCAGAACGCAGCGTCCGACTGAATGAGCACCGGCGTGGAGCGCGTTTCAGGGCTCACATTCGCGTACATGAACGTCGGGATCAGGCCTGAAAGTAGTAATAAATATTCCGTCAGAAGTGCCGAATCAAATCATTACTCAATCGACGCGCTGTCTTTTGCGTTGTCTGCAGAAACGTAGAATACGACGTTCGATTCATTTTGCATTTTTATTTCATTTTGTTCACATTTACATACACGAGTGACGTCTTCATATATTTCATTCAAAATGTACTGCTCTCTAACGTATCTACATTAATACTTTATTCTGACTAGACTAATCGTGTCATGTGTAGTAGAAGTATCACAGCAGCTGCTGCACTGCCCAGCCGAGCGTGGACCCAGTGGCGATACCCAGCACCGTCGCTGAGTTTGTGAGTATGGACGCGGCCTCTCTGTAGTGCGGCTCAGCCAGTCTCTTGGGCGCGTGGATGAGGCAGAGGTTGCCGATGTAGCCGTTGGACGTGGCGAGGATGAAGAGGAGGCAGCAGAAGGACACGTCAGTGGGGAACAGGACGGGCAGGTGGCGGGTTGCGGGAGCGGCATTGCACAGCATCAGTAACGGGATGAGGGCTAGATTATTTTGAACATTTTATCTCACTTAAACCGGTTATAAAGCATGCATACTCGTACTAGTTTATAGCAATGAGAGCTTAATTGAGAGTAGTTATCGTACCTATGCGAAGAATGACCACTGCCAAAAGTGATATTCTATTGATGAGCCTCCGTCCGGGCCATCTGAGTATAGTGGCGAGTGTCCGCCCACAGAGGTCGCCCACGTTGAACAGCAGCACACTGGCCACTGGTGTGAAGTACAAGGACGCCCACTCGGTATGATGCTGGCTCTCCACTGTAGAAACAAAGAAAGGTCATTATCATTCATATTATATAGCATTGCTTTGTTGTTAGTTACTGCTTTCTTAAAGTAGATTATTATGCATTATACACTACTATTCCATGCACTATAAATAGCTACAAGTTCTTTTGTTTCAAAATATGGCTTTCTGAACTATTTTACACAAAGAGGCTGAAAATAGCGTTTCTCATATAGAATTCAAAACTTTTCCATTTTGACTTTACGTGTGCACTTAAAATATCGACTTTCCTAGCGACGTCAGCGCGGGGAAGATACACAACGTAGTGGAATAGTTGATGTATCCCGTGAGGAAATACATCCAACTACGGCTGAAGACGGTCTTGTAGTCAATCTTGAGTAGCAGCGGGTTCGTGACCGCGGTCTCGGACTCCACACTACCAGAGCTGCTCACAGTCTCAGCATCATCATCAGTGTCCTCAATAGTTGTTGACTCAGCCAGAGTTGCTGTTCCTTCACCGTAATATCTACAAATTGGCATTTATAATGTAGGCCACTGACAAAGTGACTTTTGCAAGTTTTATACCTGAAGAAGGGATTTCTGGAGACGTAGTTGTATAGAATGATGGCTGCCAGGATTAGGCCAAGGTTGGCTCCAAAGCATGAAGGGCCCAGAAGCCACGGTTCAATGTCCAGGGAGATGAGTGCAATGGCTGCCACTGCTGGCAACACTCCGCCCAGGGCTTGCCCTGTCATGACAAAGCCTGCGTAGACTGGTGGGAACCGGCCGGATACTCCAAACAGGGCACCCTGCATTCCATAGACATATTAAGATGGTTGTTCCTTACGTAGTAATACGCCAATGACTCACCTGTAGCACATTGACCCCAACGTTGGTCAACACCACCAGCATGAGCACGAGGTGAAGGAACTTGCCCTGCCATTGGTCAGAATTTGGGATGGAGACCAATAGCAGCCCGACAAATGAACCGAAGAGAATCGACAACGCCCACAAGATGCGAGATGACACACTGAAGAGAGGAGTTTTTACTCATACCATGACTCACAAATGACCTTTTTACAAACCTAACTTTCTGACCAAGTATCGAGTGCAAAATTGTCGTCATAGCGCCTGGGATGTTGCTCGCAATGGCTAGATAGCTTGGGAACTCCACCTGCAATGGGGTTGGGTGGGGGATGATCGGGTGATTCGGGTAGGCCCAGCTGTCGTTGCTGCCGCCACTGTGGATGAGGCTGTGGT
>LR142578.1:0-10303 GCA_900659605.1 Tisbe holothuriae
GTGGCCGTGTGGCCTAATGGATAAGGCATCAGACTTCGGATCTGAGGATTGCAGGTTCGAGTCCTGTCACGGTCGATAGTTTTTTCTTCCATATATTTAATTTTACTCACCCATGTTATTAGTTGAAAGACTTGAATCATGAGAGGGAGTGCTAAAAAGGTTGCTTGGCCACAACAAATTTGGGTCATCTAGTTCAGCAGCGGCCTGAAAATAAGAAGAACAAAAGTTGATTGCTGCTCATTTTGTGTCACATAGCTTAAATAATAAATATTAATGTAAATTATAATTACCTTTGTCTCAGGTTTCAACCCCATGGCAGGATACTTCTTTAAAAAGTCATTCAAGTCGGAGAACAAATCGTCTTGGGGCTTTTTCTTTACTGGAGGCGTCTCTTCAAGCAGCTTCTTCAAGCCTAGATCCTGCATTAACCTCTCAGATTGTCTTGTTCTCTTGCTTTGCTCTGTATTCAGATTCAGGTTTGCCACTTTGTTACTCATTCTAGAGCCAACTAGTGGATTCAGGGATGCCACTTTGTTACTCATTCTGAAGCCAGCCTTTGGTTTCAGGGATGCCACTTCGTTCATTTTAGAGCCAATGCCATGGTTTAGGGATGCCATCTTGTGACCGATTCTAGAGCTAATGTCCGACTTCAGGGTTGCCATTTTCTGACTCATGCTAGAGCCAACACCAGGCTTCAGGGATGCCATTTTGTTCCGATGCCGTCTTCTTGTCTGCTTTACAGCAGTTAATCTCGCAAAACTGGCATCCCACAGCTCAAACTCATCCTCCAGTTCAGGGTCCACTTTAACTGTGAAGCTGTCATGCCAAGAGCTTCGGAACATCCGTTTCTGAGCTTTAAAAATGGCGGGAAGTTTGAATTGGAAGAGGGATGGCTTGGAAGAGGAGGAGGAAAGCACACGGTGTGGATTTGAATTTCTGGAATTAAAAAGGGACGTTTATAGATGTGGTATTTAAATACAGTTACGGGGTGACGCCTACTATTACTATGAAATTGCCAAGACACAAATAGCTTAATAGTACAAACATTATGTAAATGAGACATTTGTACGTGTTAAGGAGCAATTTGTTTGGTGTATTTGTTCATACTATTTGCTAAAATTAGAAAACGATGCATGACGTTTAACATATTTTAAATAGTAACTGAACTTCAAAGTAGAAGAGAAAAAATGGGGTACTACAATAATTTAAGACGCCTTCACAATTATTTACCAATTCCAATTATGTTAATGAAGCCACAGTGATTGTTATAAATTGCCTATAATATATAGCTAAACTTGACAAAATCAAAAGTTGCTGCTGCTTCTGAATACCCAATCAAACATATTAACAGTGTCATCCTTACAGCAGCCAGCTGTGAGTGACACACACTCTTTTTGTAGTGTAGTTTGTAAGTCACAGACCCAAAGTAGATGTAATGATTGGTCTATAACCTCAAATTTATGCCTAATCTCAACAAAAGTATCAAACTTGTGGTTGATGGGTACCTTGAAACCGCCGCTGCCTCCGAATACCCAACCAAATATATCAACAGTGTCACAGTCACAGTTGTGAGGGACACTCTTTGTTGTGAGTCACAGTGGGTTGCTAGTCACAGATCCATAGTAGAGGTAATGATTGGTCTATAATTACCTCATATTTATGCCCAATCTTGACAATAGCGTTGAACTTCTGGCTGATGGGTACCTTGAAACTGCCGCTGCCTCAGAATACCCAACCAAACATATCAACAGTGTCACAGTCACAGTTGTGAGGGACACTCTTTGTTGTGATGATTCACAGTGGTTTGATGTGGTGTTACAGTTAATGCACTGTGGGGATAACCGGTCTTCTAGGGATGTTGTCATGATTGTGCTTTCTGTTGGACTGATTGGAGCTGAAAGAGGGCAGAATAATTAGGCTGGCACAGTGGATTCCTAGCAGAATAATTAGAGTGGCACAGTGGTTTCATAGCATAATAAATAATACAAAAAGCTCTCTGGATCATCTACATAGGCACAGTTGTATATTAATATTATCTATATTAAATTGAGTTTAAACCCACTGTGATGATTTGAATGCTGCAATTAAAATTCAAGTTCTTGATACCC
This sequence comes from Tisbe holothuriae, assembly GCA_900659605.1. Taxonomy (NCBI): domain Eukaryota; kingdom Metazoa; phylum Arthropoda; class Copepoda; order Harpacticoida; family Tisbidae; genus Tisbe; species Tisbe holothuriae. Next base: position 2,109 of record LR142578.1, read on the forward strand.
CAAAGGATATAATTAGAATAATGACCCTGTTTTGAACTAAGGTAAAAAGGGTGTTTTGTTGATAGTAATCTTAACAGTACTTTAACCAACTGCATGCAATAATTAACATACAAAATTGTTTCTGAGGAAAAAGTGCTGAAATTAGAAAAGTGCTCAGATTGTAAGAATAAACAAAGTAATTTAACAGCAATTGCTAAAATTGCCCTGCAAAATATATTGTCTAAAGGTCTCCGTTTATTCAAGAGTAGTATGAGTATGAGTATGAGTATTCAAGAGTAGCATGTGATAAAGTGGACATTGTAATAACATATGTATTAATTAAATAACTATCAGAATCTACATTTAATACTTTTATTAACTGACAATACTAATAATGCAAGGTCTACGGAAGCAAAACATATATTACAGAGATTACAGAGAGCGCAAAAATTGATCTTTTATCAATATGCCATGAATACTTATTGATAGTTAGCACAGTCATTCATTGATCATTTAACTCCCTGCATTTATTAAAAAGTAGTAACATGTGGATTAAACTATTAGGCGTTATTTTCATTCTAATAACATATGAAATAATTAAATAATTAAATAATTAAATAACTATCAGAATCCCTATTTAATACTTTTATTAACTGACAATAATAATTTAAGGTCTACTGTAGCAAATATATTTTACTGAGAGCCCGCAAATTGATCTTTTATCAATATGCCATGAATAATTATTGATAGTTGGCACAGTCATTCATTGATCATTAAACTCCCCCGCATTGATTAAAAAGTAGTAACACATGGATTAAACATTTCAACTGTCCAAATGATAAGAGTCAAAGGGTGCCAAATTAGTGTGTTCTCTTTCTATGAAGAGCTTATAATCAACATTTGGAAGAGTTTAAACCTCTCGCGTACCTTGTATGGTATCATTAAAGAGAATAAAACACACGTTAATAGTATTCATTGGCTCTTTGGATGAGTTACAGTTTGACTAGAGAACTCTTAGTATTTTGACGGCCGATTTAGTGTTATTTTCATTAACAGTGACGTAGAAAATTGTAGTTTATAATTTGACCATTAACTACAAAGGAAGAGAGAAATGTTACAAAGCCGTAATTTAAGTACTTTTGCACTAAATGTTAGACTGTATAATTACGAGTATAATGTAATTTTAATTCCCGACAGAAATTTAAATACACTTTTCGCAATTTTTTATATATACTTTACTGTACGTATAACCATAAATTATTCCTAAAATTACGTTGCTTAATGTATCCGTGAACCATAAAGACCAGAATTACAAGAATTACAATAAATTACATAAATTTAGCTTTAAAAACGGCAAACAGCATTACGAGATTCCTTACATTAAATGGGATTACTAGTAATATTTGTTAAACTAATAACTAACTTAATTGGTGCAAATACCCCAAACATAACACTCAGTCAAACATGACCAACCTGTTGCACACCCCAGCATTTGATTCACCAAACCTTCCCTCTGCCTTTCTCGTCGCTTTTCTTCCATGCTGCACACAAAATTTGACTAAGTCTTCCTTAGCACATTCTATTATCACAAGTATTATCAGGTATAAAAGTTCATGTGTTTCACGTTCGAATGCTAGCGCTCAACTGATTCGAAAACGATGCATGTCTTGTGGACGTTTGGTTTTCATTTCGATTGCGAGGAGGAGAGTTCGCGAGATAGGGAGAAGAGAACAGATATGTAGGGGGAAGGAAATCGTTGCGGTCTTGAGAGAATTTTGACTTCAGTTTTGACTTCAGTTGACATATAAGGGGTACTATTATTTAATTATTACATCTCTGTAGGGTCAGGGCTTGTGGTACGAGGAACATATACCCCGTAGGGCTATGGCTCCATTAGGTTAGAGGAGGGCATAAGCCACCTGCACCTAGTAGATGGCACCATGGGCGCCTTTGTCAATCAGAGCATTGAAAAGACTTTTCTTTATTCAAAGGAGTATCGTGAAAATGTTATCATAAAGAGTTTTCTGACATATTTTGCATTTAGTGTGGCAAGCACCTTTGAGTAATATATGAAAATGCCATGTGTGTTTCCATGGACCTTGGCCAAGGTGCGCAGTGCCATCTACTGGGCAAAATATATACGCATACGATATATAACCTTCTCTGCGGTTAGTAATTATGAAGATCAACTGGTCATGGGATTAACTATTATATGAGATTATCTATATAATCTCTACTTATTGCAGTGTATTCTTGTTAAATGGATTGCAATACAGATTATCGTTGTGTGGGAGGTGACGGAAATAAATGAGCAACTGGACAATACGCATATTTCTTAATATGAGTTATCGTACGAAACTTAGTATCGTAATTTTTTATGGTACGGCTGCAAGTCTAAAAAATCAATGCAATGTAAGTAAGATGAAGTACATAAAATAGATACGTCCATAACATGGAAAAATGTCTAAATTCACGTTCTATTAAGGCTGTTTTGATATATTAATAATCTTGCTTTTGTACGTATTATCACTGCATGTACGTACAAAGCATAAGATTAGTGGCAGCTTTATTTTTATTTTGGTACACAAAGAATAATGATGTTTGCTACTATTTCGGTATCATTGCAATGAATGGGTCAGGGTTGCCAGTCTGTTATTTAGAATCCAGATAACATGCTCTCTAATCAAGGATTATGTATATACAGGTTACCCCATGTAAAAATATTTTTAAATTTTATGAGTTTTCCCGCCTTCGCTTATGATTCGGCGCATGCGCAGAACAACTGAAATTTCGCTTACGACAGAAGAATAAAATATGTTTTTGCAATATAACTAAAGTTTATGCAAAGGTACTTGTCGTATCTGTTAATTTAAATACTCTTTTCTTGATTTAAAAAATTTATCATGTTTGGCAAACACATTTGAATCATTTAAGCCAATCATGTTTATACTAAAGACCTTGTGTTACAGTCTCGCGGCATTTTTTTTAATCCTAATTTTCGCTTATAACTTTTTCAGGTAGCCCGCCTAAACGTTCACACGGGGTAACCTGTTCTATTATATAAGCCTTGTCTCTAATGCAAGAAATAACATTATTATTGGCCAGATATCCTCAGAAAAGGCTTCCCTATTATTCTTTATTTTATCTACTATTAACAGTTACTCATTCTGAACTGTAATTTTCAAGTATAATGTAGTAAATATATGTCAATAGATATCCGCAGACAACGCCTCAGACTACTTCTGTTAACCACTGTTAGATGTCACAATACTCACCTTGGCCAAACTGGACATTGAAAAGCCTTTTATTTATTCAAAGCAGTCTTGTGAAAATATTATCGTAAAGATTTTCCGCCATATTTTGCATTAGTTAGGCAAGCACCTTTGAGTATTCTATGAAAATGACATAAATATTTCCATGGACCTGCAAATGTGTGCAGTGCCATCTACCGGACAAAATATACACGATTTGTACCCTTCTCTGTGGTTACCCATTGTGTTTATTATGGCAACCCTATGTGCGTCAAGTCTCCAGGGAAAGAGTGCAAGGAGAAAGTGACATTTGTACGAAATTGTGTCATTTTCAGTCATATTTTTCGTAAATAAAGTATAACATGAATGATGCAATCAATCATTCGCTTTTATTGAAAATCTATTTGTAGAGAAAGTATTGTGTCCAGTTACTTCGGTCATTTTTCCATAGGATACAAAAACATTATTTAAATTACGATGGTAACACGCCCAATATATGTACAAATCGGCTGCCCAAATGATAAGAAGCAAAAGGTGCCAAATATGTTTGTTTTAACGCTATGAAGAGCTTGAATTAAGCATTTGAAAGAGTCCTTTACCTCTTATGTATGTTTGTAATATCAGTACAGGGCATAACACATGTGTTAAAAGTCTTTGTATGCACTTCTGAATAGTTTCAATTTCAGCAAGAGAACTCTTCTCATTAGGACAGCCAAAGTAGGACCTGTCATTTTATGTGTAGTTTTTTTATATTTTACTAGTGATTCCTTATTATATATTTTTGAGCACTACCTTTTGATTCATTTACCAAACTGCACAATTTTTCATCATCATGGCGGGATTCAAACCCATGAGCTTCTGGGTTCGAGTCAAGCAACTTGCAAATATGACTACTACGGACCCCCATCATGTGTAGTTATTACGCATATTAGATTTACATACATGAATAAATTCCATTATTGACAAAATTGAACAACAATTCATTGTTTGAGAACGTCATCGCAATGTTTCTACATTCTGATATTGAAAAGAAGACGGAAAGGTCTTGAAAAGAGCTCCTGAGAATGGCAGGAAAGATGAATTAAATTGCAATTTGCGGTAAAACGTATTTTATTACCCTGAAAAGTACGTACGTTCACTGCCGTAAACATACATTTTAGATTAATTACAAAGCATATACATCAATACTGGTTAGGGGGACGTGGTAGCTGTGAACGCAAGTCGCTTGTCCCTGCGGCCCAGGATGTCACGGGTTTGAATCCTCTCTGCGGCGCTTGAGCTTTCATGGCGTGTCTGGTGAATGAATAGAAAGGTAATAACACCAGGGTGACACCAGGGATGATCCAGGAAACTTTTAGAAAAAAATACTGGTTACCCGGGTAAAAATATTTTTGATTTTATGCGATTTCCCCGCTTTTCCTTATGGTTTTGCGCATGCACAGAATGACTGAAATTAAGCACGTGCGGTTTTTAAAATACAAACCGAGGTCGGTTTTCGGTTTCTGAAAAAGTTGGTTTTGGTTTTCGGTTCGGTTTTCGGTTTTTGAAATACGTAGTAAACGTTGCAGTTCCTAACAAAACTGATTATGAAACTGCTACATAAGGAGAAGATTGCTAACCCAAAAATGGTAAGTTGGGTATGTGTAAAATTCACAAGACAAAAAAAAGACAAAAATATTGCTCTATGAGTTGTACATTATTACTGTTGGCCCCATATAATCTTAAAACTCATACTTATATAGATAAACGACATGGGTCAAAACACCGACTTTTTTACAAACCGAAGTCGGTTTCGGTTTTTAAATAAACTGAAATTCTGTTTTCGGTTTTCGCACGTCCTTAACTGAAATGTTGCTTTTACTTCCTTAAGAATACTCAAAGGCATTTTCATAGCATGTTTATTATTTAACTTTAACAGTTTATATAAAATATGTTATGATTATTTTATGTTAAACCATTCGGCAAACACCTTTGCATACGTTAATACACTATCCATACCATCTTCTGACAAATATTTTCCACACAACCCACGGTTAATATAAGAGACAAATACATAATACTAATTTCTGGAAATAAGTATTATTTAGCTAAAAAGTACTAAAGTAGCTAGTTCAGGCTATTTAACTTACTCATTTTATGAAGGCATTAGTGTTGTAGTGTAGAAGCCTAAAGCCTATGTAGCAAGAGAATATAACTGGACCCGGATCCGCCAAGAAATCCTGGCCGGGCCTCTATGACAAAATCAGAAATGATCATTGCATTGGCATAAACATAAATTACAAACATACAACACTGATTTGGCTGAATGTAAACATTGAGAAATAAATAAACCAAAAATGTAGTGCCTAACTATACAATACAATAAGGGATCACTAGAAAAATATTTTTAAGAAGAAAGAAAATAGCTAAGGGGTCCGTGGTAGCCATATTTGAAAGTTGCTTGACTCCAAGCAAGAAGGTTGCAGGTTTGAATCCCCCCTGGCCCTGTGGCCTGACAAAGAAAAATTGCAACTTTGTTGTACTAGTGAATGAACCAAAAGGTAGTGCCCAAATATATACAATAAGGGATCACTTGTAAAACATAAAATGTAGCTAGTTCAGAGAACATTTGCTTAACAATATTTAACTTGCCGTTTCATTCTTTAACCTTCATACAAGAGCCCTAAATTAATATTAATTCCTCCATGAATGCTCGAATATGCTCGTGTGGTTAAATATAATCTCATTACAAGGATAAAAAGAATGCTTAATTACATTTCTTGGCCAGTACACAGCGTCATATGAGGGTATTAATTAGCGTTAATTAGGCATCTATTCACGTCTATGCTTTCGATTACTGGAATAAATTTATGCAAGCCAATGTATTGTTTTATAATAATGTATTAATATTGCAGAGTATTTTACTCATAAATAAATAATATTCATTTAATTACATTTCTTGGCCAGTACACGGCGTCATATGAAGGTATTAATTAGCGTTAATTAGGCATCTATTCACGTCTACGCTTTCGCTTACTGGAATAAGTTTATGCAATTATTGTCGTTTCATAATTTAGCATTAATATTGGCTTGTATTTACTCGTAATTAAATTTAAATATAGAGTTCAAGACTAATTTAATAATGGAATTGTAGCTGCAGCTATGACTCTGTCCTGTAGCAGTTTTAGCGCTCGCCATTTCTTGGGTACTATTATATTCAAGACCGGCACAGTGGTACATCACAACGGTTTACATTAATTTAAATAACAAACCTATGTGCCAATGGTGCTTAGTTATAGCGTCTTAAATTCTATTTTCGTAATGAATGTCGGGAGCTAATGAATGAAATTGTACTCCACTAAAGACATGACTGGGGTACAATTAGAAGGTTCGGAAGGAGTCTAGGAAATAAGATAAGATTAAAAGTAAAAGACGAGCACGGCTGTCCAAATGATAAGAGTTCTCTGGCCAAAAATTTAGTTTTACATGAGAGCCTAGTTTATATAAGATACGTGTGATGATATTAAGAACTTGCTAACGACTAAATAGTTTTGGTCACATTTGCTTCTTATCATTTGGACAGCTGAGCATGAATAGCTGATATTGAGCCTTTAAACGTACCTCTTGTTAAGTACAAGTCTAAGACATGATCAGTAATTATATTATTTTTTTTAGAAAATACGGTTTATTATGAATCATTGAACACAAGCCCTCAGAAGTGTATTTGATTTCGTTTAGGATATTTTTGTACCTGCGATGTAGATTCTTACTGTCTATAAAATTACGCTTAAGGAGGCCACCATTTCACTGTTCTTGCATTGCATTGCGCAATATCCATTCGTTACCACAAAAACAGAGGCGATAATTGTGCACCAGAGAACAAGAAAGAAATGGCTTACGGAATTCTAAGAATTAGAAGGGGACACCCAGAAGAAGGTCGCCAAGAAACAGCCAAAGAAATAAGGCCAAGGGGCTCCTGCACGAGCTCCAAGTATTGGTACAATTTAACCTGCTTAGTGGTATAGGGTACATTTATTGTCATGATCTAAGGCTAGTATTCCATGCCGCCAGATGGCGCCAGGGGTTATGCCACTCATGCTTCTCTCATAGCTTGGATTTGGACTTCCTTTGAGTTTTTCCTCTAGTGATTTATATGTGCAAATGGTGTTTGTTCTGTTATGACTGTTTCTACAAGCTTTGGGTTTTGGCATGCCTTTGAGTTTTTATTGGTTATATTTAATGTCATTTTTTTGCTATAAATGTGTGAGAATAATATGTGAGTGGTGTTACCACTAGCGATCTCTAGGGACAGAAATAATAACCATTCAAAATGGCGTCGGAAGTGTACCCTATTAGACATAGTTGTCAGAGTAACCATTACAAGTTATTTAATGTGTAAAAAAAATAGCAGCCTTTTGCTTAAGAAAGTAGTGCCTTTGTAAGCCTCAAGATTGCACCAAAGTATTGAGACAAAAAATGAAGTATAGAAAAATTAAAAATGCATAATAGGGGCACCTTGTTGTGCAATTTTGTTTAGTTATTATATTTGTCCCTAGATGGCGATAGTGGTAACGCCTCTCTCAAATGTATTCTCAGACTGTCATAATACAAAAAATGACATAAAATATTATAATAAAAGCTCAAAGGCAGCTGAAGCCCTTAAACTTATAGAGCTGTCCTTACACAAAAAAGTGATTTGCACATGTTAAAAAAAACTCAAAGGCAGTTCAATAAAGAGCTCTAAGAGAAGACATGAGAGGCAAACCCCATGGCACCATCTAGTGTCATGAAATCAAAAATGATTTCAATGGGATAAGGTTGCCCTATTGAACAATGCTTTTTTGTCTTACGCAAATGAAAACTGGCATCCAAAAAAAAAATGGTGCTTGAAATCTACATTGGATTTTATGTAGAACATGTAACATGCAGCAACATATTATTTGCCAACTGTCTTGGGCTTCCTTTACTCTAGCTACGTCATTCCTG
>LR142579.1:0-10288 GCA_900659605.1 Tisbe holothuriae
GGCCTGTAGGGGGTTGTAAAGTTCACTCTTTTCTCTTTTTTCAGTTCAAGAAAACACGACCGGAAATCGTGGTGCGTGTTTACCTCGAGGTTGCGTGACCGGAAGTCGAAGAAAAGCTTCGTCGCTTTTTAGCCAAACCCTCTTTTTGGCGAGGTACAAAATGGATGTATGGCGATAATTCTCTTCCGCTACATGAGCTCTGGACGGCTTTAAAAAGGTTTTTCCCTCTCTCACAGTGGTTTTAAACGGATATATTCTTTGCCCAGACTACTGTGTCTCAGCAGTGAAATGGACCGAAAGCGCATTTATGTTTTCAGATTGTGTGCTCGGCTACAATTGAATTTTCCGATGGGCAAACAAACATGTTTTCATTGTTTTACTTTTTCCCACCTCGACATTTTCGTCCTTGCGGAAAATTCTCCGCACGAATGCATTCGGCGCATTCTTCAAATCATATTTTGCTCACGTTAGTTTTGTGGACGAAATATTTCCATACAAAAATATTTGTCAGAGAAAAAAAGATTTCTGTTTCCCTGTTGCAATGTTGTTGTTGCTACTCAGCCTATCAGTCTCAAAGAGAGAGAGAAAAGCAAATGAAAAGTTTTCCTTCTTTTGCCGAAGCAAGTGGTCTCTGGAGGCCAATTGCCATCATGGGACAGCAAAGAAGGAACAAAGAAGGAAAACAGACATTCTCACAGAAAAGGGAAAGTGGTGGACACATTGGAAAACACAGGGTGGGGCGTTTTCTTACAGAGTGATTCAATAATTTGCTTTATGGCGTCATTAACTGTTTGGCAGTTTATGATGTACACATAAAGTGCATAACTGGAATATCTTAAACATGCGTGCCACCCTGTATTTCCGCACTCAAGACGAAATGAGAATAGAGGAAGAGTAAAAGAGAGAGATTGCCATTGCCCTGATTTGTGCAAAGGCCGCAAAGGGGGAAGAAAGAAAGAAAAACAGATGGATAACATCTAAGCCTCCTACTTAATTTCGCTCCTCTTGGCTGGACTTTCTCTCTTGTTATTCTCCCCCTCCCAATGTAGTATTACTGCAGTTGACCTACAAATACAATGTTTAGAAAATGTCAACCTCTGGGTACATGCTTGACTTCTTCTCCTTGTAATAAAACATAAAAAGTTTGCGATATAGTTTCCCCAACCATTCTTCTTCTCACCCAATAAATAACAAGGTAGGCGGCGTTTTGGTAGCGGTGTGTGGGAGAGAGAGAGAGAGAGAAAGAACAGCTCCATTTTCAGGTTGACAGGAGCAGAAAAGACTTTTTGTCTATACTACATAAAAGAATGGAAAAAGTAAAGTCTCTTCTTTCTTCTTTCCCCTCTTTTTGTGTGACAGAACCAGCTCCACTTCTTTGAAAAGTGTAAGAAGGGTGACTCTCTTTCTTCGCCATTGTCTGTGGAAGAGACAAAAGAATTGGAAGAAGAAGCAGTATCATCGACGCCTAGCTTTAATCCCCCTGCTTTCACCTCGTGTAGCTTTTGTAATTAATATATGTCATTAAGCTCGTTTCCTTTTCTTCTCCTAAGCCTCAACGTCTTAACTACATGGATTCAACAAAGCATACATTATATGATTTGAAGGTCTAACCTTTCATGCTAGAAAAGTCACTTTATGGCAACCAACCTTCTTATCTTCACCTTTCCAAAAGGTCTTCTCATAATATCAAAATTTTGAATATCAAAGGCTGTTCGAAGGTAGCTTTTCCCCTTTCAATGCAGCAAATCATCTTTTATCATTACTTCGTCTTCTTCTTCCTCGTCGTCTTTTACAGACAGCAGCCGGCGCTAAAGGGGAAAATTATGGCCCATTTCATCCTGAAAACAGGAATCTCCCAAAAGTTGATGCAACCCTCCTTAAAATTGCTTTCCGCTCTTATTACATTTTTCCTCCTTGTGCACTTCCTCCAACAGCAGCAGTCCTTTTACCATATCTTCTCCTCCTCTCGCAATAACTTGAACTTCAAATGTAGTATGGATGCCAAAATATCACTTTTCTTCCCACCCGCTGCTGAAAGTTGAAGAAAAGTCTCATCCTTGGTCTGCTGCTGCTGCTTCTTCAGCTGCTCTGAGGAAATGTTAAAAGTAGGAGTAGTAGTAGTGGAGAGTATCCTGAATGGCGAATGAACCTTCTACTGCGAACTCTAGGGGTGCTTGGTGAAGACAGCCTCAGCCGCTGGTAGACCTTGTTATATATGAGGACCAAGGGGCCAAACGCTCCTCTCTCAGCTTAAAGCCTCAGCTGCTGCAGTGTGTGAGTGGGTGCTGACAGTGACTCTTTCTTCTCCCTCAGAAACACACAGAGAAGAAGAAGGGGGCTTATGATGATGACGAAAGATTCATAGACGGGTGCAGGGGTGTCAATGGCTCAGTCATGGTGTTCTAGCATAGGAAGCTGAGACTATTCATCATCTGTCAGTGCATGTATCTCCATAGTAGCAACAAGGCGGCCACCACGGTGGATGGCTGACTGGTAGCATATGATGATTAAGAGGCTTTTGAGTAGAATATTATGGCTCCTCTGACAGCACAATGGAGAGGAAGAAGCTCCTCAGCCCTTGATTTCTATATTCTCAAAATTGACTAACAGTTTTAAAGCTGAGTGGAGCTCAGCTTCTTTTATTCCTTCATCATCATGTAAGATTTCTTCTTTCCCTTATAAATATATTCTCCAAAAAGGTGGGTTGGAAAAGGTAATTTAACACTTGAAAGAACTCCTAGTGTACAGACTGCCTGGTTGCTTAGGAGAGCTAGAGAGAAGAAAAACGAAATAGGCTTCTGGGGGGAGAGCAAGAAGTATTTTGGGAAGCAAAAAGAGCTATAATTGGATGCGTAAGGTGATGATACCCAACACATATTACTCTCCAGTCATAATTGTAAGGCAAGCAAATGCTCCTTATGAGAGCTCGGATGAAGAGGAGGCTTAAGTAACTCTAGAATATGGAAGTAGAGCTCAAACCTTATCATCTTATAACAGCATTAGCTTCTTTATTTTCTCCTTCTTCTTCTGGATAATGTAACCAAAAACAAGCTTTGTTAGCTGACATTGAACAACATACAATGGAGAATATATGAGAGAGATGGAGAATGAATAACAGCATGAAAGTTCTTCTTCATTCTGCCACTTAACTGTCAATCTAAAGCCAAAATGGAAGAAGAACTTCTTCTTTTGCTCACTTTGAAGGGTCCGGAAACAGGCGTCGACGGAAAAGGAGGAAGAAACCCACCTCCCATTTTATTTATTTATTCTTCTTCTTCACTGTAGTGCTACTGGTGAAGCCTCTTGGAACTCCAAGAATGTTTGCTGTCATGTTGCATTCCATAACTGACTATTTCCAGTGACACTGAAGGATCAGAAGTTGTTGTTATCAGCAATGCTTGCATTATGAACGCACATAAATCACGGCATAATAATACATGGGTTGGATTATTGATTCCAAACTGCAGACTGTGTAATAAATGTCTTGTTGGGTAGAACGAGACCGACCGGGAGGCAACAAAAATGAAGATGATTTATCGAGTCTTTTCTTCACCGCAAAAAGGGGATTCTTGCTCTCCATGGTGGCAGACGCTTTAAAAAAGAGAAAGAAAAAGGAGAGTTTTGCTCGAACATGTTCGTCGAATCAGGGATTTCCCTTTCTCTCTCTCTCTCTCTCCCTCTCCCATTGAGCTGACACAATCTTGGTTGAGCCATAATCCGAGACAAGAATTTGCTCCAGGGGGCGAGACAGAGAAGAAAGGGGTTTAACGATCAAGTGTCGAGGGGATTTTTAAAGGGCCGTGAAGAGACAATTAGGGGTTAGAAAAGGTTATGTACATTAAATACCATGAGTGAGTCCCAGTCTGCGCACTATATTTGATGTATTTTCCAGCTCTGAATGGGGAATAACATGAGCGATCACCGGAGAGGGAAAACATCGAAGAAGGACCAGCTGATAATACAGTTACAAACACGCAAAGGAAAGAGCGTGTTATTTGCTGCTACATCTGAATGTAAATGCGGGCCTCAATGTGCTTTAAAGACTACCAAAAGACACTTTATATGTAGTTGGTATCCCTTTATTTGACACAGCAGCGTTGCCAAATATAACACCCTTTCTATTCAGTGTAGACTGCTCCAGGCGAGATTGAATAAACAAACCCTCCCTGGCAGCAGATCAGCTAATAATAATACGCAGCGGCGCATAATGACAGCCTTAATCATAACCTGATTTCTGCTCCCTTGACGAGCATTCTGTGCTTTATTATTATTTGTCGTACTATCATTATCCTTCCAGCAGGAGCAATATTGTCAAAACAAATCACGAGCAGAAGTGATTAAAGTCCCTGAAGAGCAATTACATCACTTTTTGCTGCATGATTAGATCGTTTTCTTGATTGAACGACAGTATCCCCGAAATGGAATTACTTCACGGATTTTAGATTATTTTCCTGTCTAATTGTCGAGTCAGCACATTAGCTCTTATTGCGTTGTCCTCGTTCTAGCAATAGATTAAGATACCTTTTTGAAGGAGGGAAAAAGGTATCTATCTCCATTGCAGTTGTAACGAAGAACTTGCTGCCTCAGCACTTACACGTAGCATCATTACGTGCGTTTTTGCACAGAAGGAGCTTTCCTGTTTTAACACGCCGTATGAAGTCTATATTGGTCGAGCATGTGGTAATCTCAACTTCTCCCTCCCCCCTCCGTTTCTGTCATAAATCAAAGTTTTCTTTGCACCACCACCGGCAGTTGTTACCCTCTCGACCCTTCTTTCCACAGATTTATACTTTTCTTCCACAAAAGTTTTGAACACGGGAAATTCCAATACACACACCGAAACTTTCTTTTCAAACCGCATCGGAATAAAAACGGTCCCAAGAGGGGGAGAAAGAAGAGAGACAGGAGAGACAAGGTCGTCACAGCAAGGCCTTTTCTCTCTCTCTCTCCTGTGATCTGTCATTGTGTATGATTGCGTTTTATTACATTGTATTGGAGAAAGTGGAAAATAATTGTAGCCTTGGTGAGGGGAGGAGGAGAAAGTATTTTCGACTTTATGACAGAAAAATAGCATTGAGGGGAAAAACTGTCGACGGTGGAAGGAAATATCTGAACTCACTTCTGTCATGCAAGCTGAGTTTCTATTGTGGGTTCTATGGTGACGTTCTAGGTTCAAACCTCACTGTTGAATACACTGGCATTGTACCAGTCTGTTAATTAATAATATTAATCCCCCTTAAGGGCCATAAAACGTTATTAAAATCTGTTCAGCAAGCGGAAGAAAATCTGGAGGGATTATCGAACCGCAGCCAGTCCACACAGCAGCTTATCTTAAGAAGAAAGTTAAATGTTGCCAGTCATTTAGTTCATTTTCCGTTCCTTATTTCTTTTCCCCCTAACGGTGTTCTTACACGCATGAATATATTTGCTGTGTAATTCCAACGGGAAAATGGGGGAAAGACCATGAAGCACAATAACACAATCTGAGCAGCTGCTTTATAAATGGAACTGTAACCTTCACTTGACATTACTGTGAGAACTAAGGACAATATGTTTAGTATAAAGCACTCTTCTCTAATAACTTCGGAAACTTTTTCACATATTCTTCTACTTCCATATTCAATCTAACATCCCGCAGCCGAGAATGAGCGGACCCGAATTAAGAACAAGTGCAAGAACTTGTACAAAACTTAGCAGCAGCGCAAAAAGGCCAGAAGCGAGCATGAGAAGTGATTAGCCCTTACTTTTCTTCCCTCAGACGAGGAAAACTTTTTCCCCCTCTTGACTGAGTTTAAGGAGCCTTCTAAAGGATCTTGAGTGTCCAGTTTCCTACTCCATGCAGACCGATGGTAAAAGTTGTACTCAGCTGTGTTGAAAGGAGGAGAAGGAGGAAAGTCCTTCAATTTCAGGTGTCCAAAGTGAGGAGAAGTGAAAGCTAATACGAGAGTAAAGGAGATCGGTGCACAAAATGGCGACTCAGCAAGAGGATATATATTCCCTACTCTACTTCTGCTCTGCCGTGAATATCAAACGCTTGACTAGGCAATCAATGCTCTCTCTCTCTCTCTCCACTCTCTCCTATCATCATCTTCTTCTTATATCATGCAAATGGCGAGTGGGTGTGAGTAGGAGAAAGCTCTTCAATGTCCAAATAGCAGGGTGATCAAGTCAGGGATGCCATTTTGCACATAGAGTGCTAATATTACAAGAGAATGGCATCCCTGACGACCGCTTTATCATCCTTTCTCCTCCCTTTCCGAACCGGTGATTGAATCCATTTTTCACCATTTTTGTACCAAACCCACCTCGTTTCTGATGTGTTTTCTTTGACCGGTGGAAAATGGAAATGGGTTCACTCGCGAGAAGAACCTTTTTATTATGCTTCCAAATGGATTCATCTCTGAAATGTATTTCAGCTGTAAAAATGCTCAAAACTTGCTCCAAAAACGCTAATGTCTGAACATTTGTCTCTGAGTCCGACATAATTTCCTTCTTTCCTTCCTGCTGCCACAGCTATCATATCGTTTAATGGCTGCTCTTCCTTCTTTTGAATCCTTGCTGGAGGCAAAAAAGCAAGACGAGCCTTCTTTTTATGACTATATTCATTCTAAAGACTGAGTACTGCATCATGGCCTGAGCCTGGGTATGATGGCAGAAAACCGGTTTTTGATATCTCAGCTCCTCCTCCTCCTTCCCCCGTTTAGATATCATATATTTTTGGCTGCTTCTACTTTTTCACTCTTGTTTAGGAGAAGGGGAAATAAGAAAGTTGTGGCTATGAAGGCAAAAAAGAGAAGGCATGCTAACCATGCTAAAACTTTTCCCCTCTTTATCCTTCTAAGCAAATTATGACACTGAACTACTTCATGCTGGAATTGTTATATAAAGAGGCAATTGTTTTATAGCTCAAGTTGGGCAATGCTGATACAACAGCTATTTGCAATATTTCCATATATGCTATGAAACACTCTTGAGCAAGCAATGTCAATAACTTTAGGCTCTTTTTTCTTCTCCACCCTTTTTAAGCACACTTTTCCACGATGCTGTCTAAAACTTTTTCTGGTTATAAGTATGACATTATTCCACAGTAGATGCAAAACTTCTTCTGATCTTGTTTAACTTTTTACTAGAGAGAGATCGAAGCAGCAAAGACACACAAAACGTGTCAAAAACAAACAAGGCAACAACCAAGAAAGTCTGAGAAGCCTTCTTCTTGTTTCTGTTGCTGTCACCTATCATCTATTAGCTTCACTTCATTCTATAGAAGGAGAACAAGGGAGAGAGAAGGAGAGACAGAGAGAGAAAGAGAGAGAGAGAGAGAAGCTGCTGCTGCTGCCAACAACAGTCAAAAGAACTGAATCCTTCAAGACAAATTCCCTTTGTTTTTCTTCATGAACAAAAAGTGTTGGAAAGGATTGCCAGAAACTGAGTTAGCGTTTATAACTAGAGCACATCTTTCCATGCCATCTTTATTTTGAAGTGTCGTCCCTTGCCAGTTCAAAAGCCGAATAAGTAAAGCCTTTGGCGTTATTTTTGTATCCAGAGACTTGTCAAAACAGAGGAGTGTGCGTAAGCCCATGATAGTATTTTCCTTTACCATTTGCAAGTGTCCTCTCACTTGTCTCAGCACAAGTGCAAACACGACTCATTTTCTTCATCACTCCTTTTAGCGGACTCATGAGACTGTGTAAATCCTGTGTGGAAACCACCATGTTTGAAGAAGGATTTCGAGACTATTTACAGAGCTGGAGTAGAGGAGAGAGAATGAGAGAGTATTTCCCAATCAACCGTATTTTGTCAAAAGGTAATCAAGTGGTTCATTTCAGTTTTTTGCTCATTCTAATCCCATGGGGAGTGCACAAAAAGGGAGTGGCTTTTGTGGAGGAGGATGAACCAATCTCAGTTTTGTGTGTAATAATCTCTTTCAGTGAAGAAGGCTCAAATTGTTTTGGCCCCGGTCCAAAAATGGGGAACTCCCTGAGCGCAGCAGAACTGGTTCTGCGAGAGATTAGCTGATGCTCTTTTACGTCACAGCCAACACGGGAGATACTGGATCAATAGAAGGGAAAAGGATTTCTAGATGAAGAAAGGAAGATACATCGGCAAGCCAAAGTGCTTTCTAGATGACACTCAGGGTGGAACATGCCAGGATTGAGAGCTTTATGAAGTAGAGACATCAGCTAATGACAATATCTGAATCAGAGCTCTCTATCTATGGATATGAAAATGGTTTTGAGGGTGACTGCCTTTTGCAAGCTGAGACAAATTGCCTTTGATGAGAGAGAGCAAGTTTGAACATGATGAAGTCAAAAGATAGAACCTGGTCACACATATGAGAGAATACAGAGTCCGCACACACACATGAAATGATGTTGTTTTGTCCCAGGTTTGTCATGCAAAACACGACTTTTCCATTAGTGGGAGAATGAATGTGTAGTATTGCTTTCTTCTGCTCAATCCTATCAATAGGGGGTTTTAAGGGGAAAGGGAGAAGAGACAATAACTGTATATCTCAGAAATTGAGAGATATTTACAAGCAGGGATGCCATTTTGCCAAGCTTACAGTGATGTTAAAGATATTGATAAATTATATCCAAGTATAGTTTTGAGTTGTAGATAGCATTCCTGCCCCGATTGCTGAGTTAAAGACCGGCCGCAAAATGTTCTGACTGAGCACATTTTTTATTTCCCCCATTTCAGCAAAAAATGATAATATTCGTTGTGTGTGTATTTTGCCTCCGCTTTCTTTCTTTACGACGCGTCATTTATAAATTACCCATAAAAAAGAAATCGTTTCACTTAAATCGTCCATGATTTTCAATTTGCATTTGAAGAGAAGGAGCTGCAAATATTGTGTCATGGCCCAAGAATTCCAGCGCTAATAAAACATGTTCACAATTGCAAAGAATCTCACGCGATAATCCTAAACCATATGAGCTTTAAATTTGCATACAACAAAAAGCCTTCTAAGCCCCACGTATGGTTTTATATCTCCTTTTTCTCTTCTCTTCTATAGTCTTCAGCATCAAAAGCTGAGGACAGGAAAGAAGAAATCGTTCTCAGCTGCCCTGAACAGGGTTTCTAAAACATTTTACAATCTACAGAGCTGAGCATTTGTTTCCTCTTTATGACATATAATGTTTTGGAAACCGTTCTCATCTAGGAGACACACAAGACACAATACAAAGCCGAGCTCGATCTATCCCCATATTCAAGGGAGATGGATGGCAGTCCATTGAAAGGAAATGGGAGGGAAGGAGGGGAAAGGGTTGCCATTTTAACATAGGTTTTAAAGGGGCTTTAGAGGCATTAAAGGGTTGTAATTGCTAACAAAGTGGCATCCCTGATACAAAAAGCATCAGCTACAATAATGGCATCCGAAGAATAGGAAGAAGCTCTTTTTGATGATCGGCATCTTGCAAATTGGGATTCGAAAACGTATCAAAGTAGATATACAACAATCTCTATATATATGCAGATATCGGCAAAAACCCTTGCATTAAAAAGTAAGATCGGATGTTCGTTTTCTGAATCAGACTGTGGAATAAGAAAGTCCTTTTTTCCTTCTCAGAAGTCTGCAGCAGATCGAACTATTTTATTATATCTACTATGGCAATAGGGGAGAAGAAAGTCTCTATAGAGCTATCATCGCTTCTTCTTCTTCTTCTCCGTTGGAGCTGATGGCAAAATGAGATAAAAGGGAATCTGGAGACTCAGCACTGTGTTTATGACCAGATTTTAATCCGTCGTCATATTTTGCGGCTTTTAATTACACGACCACAGGGAGTAAAGCAGCGGTTTTAATGTGACATTATTACACTGCTGCTGCTGCTTCTGCACTTTCACCGTATGGAATAAGGTTATATTTCTTCCTCTATTTTGCCGCATTATGAAAAGAGCTCTCTCCCACTCTTTTACTTTTAAAAGCAAGAATGCAATTTCAGCATGTTTTAAATACATTCCCGCAGTAAATAACCATTCAAAAATGGAAGTAAGCATTGCATTATATCGCATTTAACTTTTCATACCCTTTCTTTTCCTTCTGAGCATTTATTTTCCTCGCTCGTAATCTTTCCATCTTCTTTTTCAAAATACGCCGCTGCCGCATGGTCTGGTTTAAAGGCTGAGCTACTACAACTCTTTTCTCTAAAAACCCTCTTTGAAATGCGATTCTCTCTCTCTCTCTCTCTCTCTCTCTCTCATCTCTCTCTCCAGGACCTAGACTCTCGGATGGTTATGTTTGAACAATAAATCAGCTATAGTGACGTTGCAGAGGATCACAGAGAAA